>VZRL01000950.1:4724604-4772317 GCA_013397895.1 Origma solitaria
GGGCACGGAGCGGCGGCAAAGCGGCTCCGCATCGCTTCGGACTGAGAGCTTTCTGCGGTGAAAGGCACAGCAAAGTGATCTCTGCGCTTCCACAGGAAGAGTTTTTAATAACTCACTAATTATTAAAACTGTACCGTAGATGTTTTAAGTGTTATTCTCTATATACCCACATGTGAAGAGTTTAAATCAGCTCTGTCATACTGTATTTTAGTTGCTATGTTCTCATCTCCTCACCAAAAAAGGTCTTAGCATAGGGACAAGAATGGAAGATGACCATTCAGGTACACTCACAGAAGATGACTCAGATAGAAATTACCTTTTTTTCAGGGATCTTTTCTTACACAACCTTTTCCATGCTACTTTATTTTCAGCACTGTGAACAAGCAAGTCTCAGAGGAACTTATTATGAACGTTCTAGATGTAATGAAGGTTTACATAATTGGAACCTATAAAATCCTTAGGGTCCAGACAATGATGAATTAGGGTGGGAGCTTTTAATCCCCATGGCACATAATCACCTCTGAAAACCTAATCCACTGTACCTGTAAAGAGATTCATTTGGTTGCTTTGATGTTAAAAACACAATAAAGCCACAAATAGGTTACTTGGGTCGGGTAACCGACGGCCCCGAAATCCTTTTATGAGGTGGAGTCATCATCCAATTGCATAAAATTTAATAAGGAGAAGGTGTATGTATTTCTCAGCATGCTTGAATGAGATCACATTTGGTAAGAGTGAAAAACAAACATTTTCATAAACTTTTTGTATTACTCCTATAAAAGAATGCTTGCAAATAGGTGTTAACTATCAAAATTGCTGTACACTTCTGCTCCATTACTCAGTGCTCTGAAGATGTAAAAATACTCTCTATAAATAGCACAGTATTTGCAAATAAGAAAGCTTTATTCCTTCCATTGGTTTGAAAGCATGAGTGACATTAATTTTGGCTTTCAAAACTAAGAAAGCTAAGACTGTTGTTAAAATAAAAAATACCAAATAGAGAGCACACCCCAGAGGTATTTCCAGGCTGTTGTCTTGAAGGGATCTTGGCAGAGATTAATACCATCCTGTTCCCATCAGGTATGTCCTTTACAGAGAGAACAAGCAGGCTTTACCTATAAAATTCTTATAAACAGCATTTTTTTATTAAGTTATTCAAGATAAAGGCCTGGATTGTTTCTCAGATTTGTTTCTCTCAGACAAATTGGTCATGCTGTGATCAGTGAAACACCCACAACAGGGTTCACAGAACTAGCACATCACCTAGCAAGAGCACATGGGACAGAAATGTGTCAATCCCCACCTTTCTTCCAGTACCACCAATGCATCCCAGGGAGGTTAGTTCACACCTGTCCCTGGCATGGGATTACCACTTTCCCAGACAGCCAGAAACCTTGAGAGGCTATCAGCCTGTGTTTGATAGTCTGCAGGTGCAGAGTTCTACAGGGCTGCTGGTTCTGGCAGTGCCCCCAGAGGCTTTACTCCCTCAGACTCACACCCAGCTGCTCTGAAGTCGAAGCTGGCAGCTCCCGTGGGCAGGACTTGTCCTATGTGGGTGAGCACCAACACAGCCCCAGCTCCTCGGCCCTCACCTGGTGCATCCAGGGGGGCTGATGTCAGACCAGGGCAGGGCAGAGGCTCCTCCTGCACAATCCACCCTCACACACAGAACAGGGAGCAGGTTCAAAGTGTATGCAACATTTTATTGAAAAAATACGAATGTTCTGTACATAAAGTACAACTTAATGGGTTTGATAAAATCTCCAGAGACTTAAAGGTTAATATAGGTCTTCTTTTCTTCTTTTCCCTCTAAGGGCATAAAGCATACAAAGAAGCAGCAGGTCCCCTGTACTTGTGCAAGTGCAATCCCATTGCTGTGCGTGCAGCATAGCACCTGGCTCTACACGGGACTCCAACATGCTCAATGTACTTTGATGGATGGTCTGCAAGAAATTTAAAGCATGGAAGAACTGCCCAGGACTGGTCCTTCAATCCACTGGTGATTCAGAATTTATTGTGATTTCTCTGTTCTAAACAGTCTGCATCTGCATCTCCAATATTTCTGACAAATAAATACAAAAATAAATAGGGATCTGGCCTCACAGAACCTGAAGTCTCAGAAGCAACAAAACTTATAGCAAGCTACATACATAATTTCAACTATATCAACATAATTTATTTAAATCTCTATCAATAAATGTATTAAAAGTATAAATTCTTACCCAATACTGAGAGTTTAGTTCTGGAAATAAACCCAGAAAAGGAAAGCTTTTTCAGTCCTCTCTTACAATTTAGTGTGCTCTTAGAAAATGCTTTATAGCTGAACTTCAGCAGAAACTAGCTGCTATATAATGCACTCCTATCCCCCAAACCTAATATAAAAAGCTTTTTAAATCTTTTTACAGTAACTGGCTTTCATGTCCTAACTTTACATACAGTTACTAAAAATACTGCACGTAGCAGTGCTGACTAAAAATAGGTTTAGTGTTAAAACTACATGCAAAAATGCTGGGGTACCAAAGCAGAAACTGAATAATGTGGCAGCTTCACAATTAATTTATGTTGCTAATTGGATGGTGTAACAAATACTGCAATCCCAAAAGATATGTATGTTGCAAATGGAAAAACAATGAACAGGACTGGATGAGGAGAAAGTTAGGCAAAAATCCTTTTTTTCTTCTCCATTTAAAACTGGAATGTCCGTTATGGCCAAGAAGGCAAATGAAGACCAGGGATAGAAGCTTCTAAATCAGGAGTAAATGGTGATGACTTCTCGGCCGCCGCCTCTGACAAGTAATACCCTCTCCAGACCCTCAGTCAAGACTTCAAGAAACTCCATGTCTGTTTCAGTGAAGTCAAGGACAAAAAGTATCAAAACCAAAATACACAGGGATTAGATCAGGGCCAGCTCACAGCCCTCAGCTCTGGTCTGGCTTAGGGGTATAGCGCAAGTATCCCTCTAAGTACCAAAATACTGTGGGTTTGTGGGACTTTTCCTTTAAGCAATTACTACCTTACAGCCAAAGCCAGTACCCTCCACTCAGGGGACACTTTGTCACATATTACAGCTCAACAGCACTGGTGGCAAAATGAATTCAAGGGAACAGATTAAAGAAAAACCTGTGCGGCACAGGCCTTGCCTGAAAGGATACAGTTTTCATCTCCATCAGTATTCTTTGGAGGACCAGGCATGTTGAGGAGCACAAGTCTGGCATCATGAGATCTATTTACAATGACTTCATTTAGCTTCACTGCTGTGTGCATCCTTCGGACATTAGACTGGTTCCTATAGAAAAAGCACATTCAGACATACTGTTAGAAACATGCCTCTGAACACTGAATTATTAAAAAGGTCCTTAAAAACATATTCAAATCTCCTAAATACCCTCCTAAATGTCAACTCAACACATAGTGGTGAAACATAGGGTTTTCTTTTAGACACTTAAATGTAGAGATTTTAGATGAAAGTTAGTTTTGTTAAAATTAACTAGAATAAAAAAAGACACAGAATTTAGCTAGAAAGAAATTAATGATTAAATGCAGAGTAGCCCTTTGATTATTTGATATTTACTCAGCTGTGCTTAGAATAGACAATTAATAATCTTAAGAAAAGAGGTTCAATGGAGAGCCTAGACAGTTACAAATTTTGCCCAGATGCAGCCTACTCAGAAGCAATAGAAGAGAGCATTGGGAGTTTTCCAGGGTCAAATGTATTGTCAAAAATCAACGAAGTAAGAAGGTCACACTGAGGAAGACTCATATTACTTCCTCTAAAGCAGCACTCAGACTCAAATTCACGACCACCGACCCAATTCCATTGCAAGAACTGCGCATGCTTAATGACTTTTTGTTGATTTCCATACGAAGCGGGGAATGGGAGGCGCTTCTGCTATGAATATGTATCTGTATTTTAAATATGCATTATTGCTATAGATAAATAAGTTTTGTGTTGCATTGTTACTTTGGAGCTGTACATTTGGGAGCTATCCCTGCAGCTCTCCAGCGCTGAAATAAACATACACTTTCTAACCTTAACAAGTTAGAGAGTCCTTGTCCGTCTCAGGTGGATATTGATATTAGATCTATATCTGCGTTTTAATAACTCAGGGGTTTTTTTCAAAGTTCATGATGAAGATACAGAAGAGATTTCAGAGTTACTCAGGTACAGCTAGTTCATGGGTTTTAAGATCTCTGAAGTCAAGTCTCCAGTTTAGAAAGTTACACTGCTCTTCAAAAAGCATATTTTATAAGGATGATTCAGAGTTGCACAAGAAATTAAAACACAGTTGCATGAGGGGCTGTGCTCTCTGACTCGTGACCGCAGGGCCTTCCCTCAGGGCAGCGCTGCCCAGGCCCCTCAGGCCCATGGCGGCACAGGCCCTGCACCTCTGCAGCCTCAGCAGCACAAAACTCCCCCAAAGAGATGCAAACCGAGCAGAGACTGGCACCATCGTCCTCAGCCCTCACTTCCTAGAAGCACACTTCCCTCTCTGTGCTGAACAGCAGCTGGCATCTCCAGAGAAAGCCTGGTGTGCTGCAGCTGCAGTCACGATGGGGAAATACGGGATGGCGGCCTAGCACACGCTGGAGAAATGGGGTTTTTCTGGAGTGTAATAGGGATGTTAACCTCTCCTTCAGAACACTCATCAACCTCTCTGCCTGGCTAGTTACAAGAAACGCTTTAATCCAGGTGCCTTTAAAATCTCAATCACACTTTCAAACTTGAGTAGCCACTTGGTTCAAAAGTTATGGGAGAGAAGGGAACAGGCACCACATAAACTCATAAGCCTCCACTCATTAAGAATCCAGGCTAAGAGAGGAAAAAGCATTAATTATTTGGAATATATTAACACAAAATAACATCAATTCATGCAGGAACAAAACTCAAAAGCAACCTTTGGGGATTTCAAGCCAGGGAATGTTTTCTTCTTACAGGAAACCAACCACTACGCTTTGGTTACATAAAAGGAAATAAAATGCAGATATAAACTTATCAAAAGGAAAATATATTTACACTTCTAAGGGTTTTCCACTTGGGCTTTTGTCTTCATTTTAATATATGAAAAATAAGTATTAGTAGAAACAAATGAAATATGAATCTGTGGTTTCATTGATTCAGCTTTCCATTATAGGAGTCAAAGTCTTTAGTAACCTTGCTGCTCCTTCTCAATATTCAGATTTGCAAAGAAATAATTAATAAACACAGGAAAAAGAAGATGCAGTGGGAAGAATCATGTTTATTACGCTAACAGAATAATTTACCCACTGTGAATTAACTCTCTGTTACTTCATGTTCTTACTTAATTTGGAGCAAGGACACCCTCTGTCTTTACCACATCCATCAGCTTCAGAAAGCAAGGGACAACACTGAGGCCAGATTATGTTTACAAGAACTGAGGAAGAAACCAGCAGCAGGAACAGACAGTTGTTAGCTATGCAGAGTTTTGGAAAGGGAAATGAAAACTAAAGGTTTGGTTTTCTCTAAAACGATATTTAAAATTGGCATCTCCCCAGTGATTCGAAGGTGTAGGCTACAAGAAAGGACTTGTTTAGTGCCCAGAAATTGCCAGAAATAACATCCTAGCAGTGTTGTGAATGAGAGCTTCTCTAAATGAGTAATGTTTCCCCCTGCTTGTGTCATACCCTGCTTAAGGAAATAGGTTCAGACTGGAATTGTTTTCTATCCTTAGTTCTGGTCAGGACAACTCTTGTAGTTTGTTACATCCTACTTATAATGATACTTAGCTTAAGTAGCTAATCCTGCTCCCTTTAAAACATTGCTAAGACTGCTCAACTCTAGTGCCTTTTCTTCCATCAGTACCCATAGTTTTTCTGCTTATAGTTGAGAAAATTAAATCTTTCCTCTCAACCATCTTAATGTACTTCTAATTTAAATAACAAACTTACAAGTTTTCCCACTGTCTGAAAGCATGGAAGAGGAAAAAGTACAGGCAGTTAACACCAAATTCAGCAGAATTTCTACAGTATGATTTAGCCTAAAACAGATTTGAACTCTGATTTATGAGAAAGAGAAATCTCGAACTTTGCCAAGTATGCAAAACTAACTGACTGAGTCTTCATCTGACATGTAGGACATCAAAGAACTCACAGGAGATTCACACATTTTTACAAAAAGCCAAATTAGACCTTCACTTCTCACTCTTCGGGGGCACACACAAGGCAGTACTACAGCTGTGATACATGTGAGCGCTCCTGCAGCAGCAAGTCTGTCTCAGAGGGTTTATCACACACAAACGCTATTCCAAGTCATTCATCACCATCTCCATAGCTTCTTCCTTTATGCGTTAAACATCCACACTACACACTAGACAGTGAAATTATCACTTCTTTTTAAAATTCTGATTAGATCAGTGAAATTACCAGTGTGTTTTATTGAGGTATTTGGGAGACAAGGAGGGAAGTTGTTACAGGCAGCTCCAATTTAGAATTTGACTACACCAAGTGAAATATTGAGGGATGTGTGCACATTTAACTGGTTAGAGATTTCTGGGGAGGCTAACTGGTGTCTTTTCATAGCCAGGTCTCAGTGTTTATAGCACAAGTCCAAACCAAGGATTAGCAAACAAGAGATAATAAAAACACAACATGTGTAGAGTTTCAGGAGATGCAAAGTGTAGACTTAGACAAGACTCACGGCTTAATGCTGATGAGATCTCTAAAGCTTCCCACAGCACTGCCTCGGTTCCGCTTCTCAGCGTCACATTTCTCTTTTGTCCAGGTCATCTGGATATTCTCAGGAACAGGGTCTCCCTCATCTTCTTCATCTGAGTAGAGGCTCTCCAGACGTGCTATTGAATGTCTGTCCTTTACCAGCTGAGCCTGAAGGGCACATGAGTGACAAGGTGAACTCAGAGACTTTATTTTATGCTCTCTGGTTCTCTTTAAGGAGTGATAAGACTTTTTGTTCCATTGTATCTTTTATTTTTCTCAGTCAATTTAGCCTTTAGGAGAGCTCTGATACCAGGCATCTGTGCTAGCCAAAAATCTTACATACCAAACTGACTTTAAACAGTTTTGATGGGTGTAAGCCGAGCAGAATTTGGACTGACAGAGGCCTGTATCTATACAAGAAAAAAAAGTCAATGTAGCTTACATCATGACATGGTCAGGAACAACAGACAAGACCGACCCAAAATTGACAACTAAAATAAAAAAAGCTTGACAAACACATGCAGAAAAGATGGATCATCTTTCACAGCTAAGTGTCATAGACACTTTTCATAGCCATGTGTCCTGTAAGTCCAAACTGGAATGACATCTTCAGTAGGAAAACAGGATATGCTATAAATTGAGACAAATACCGGATATCCCATATAAAGAAAAAACAAGAACTACATGCAATTTGGGGAAACAAAAATAGCTACACTAGAAGTATTTCCTTACATCTTTAGAACACAAGAGTGAAGTTTAAGCAGCAGCTACATAACACACTACTAGGAAGGCATTTCGTGTCATCCCCCTCAGCAGCCCATAGAGAACAACCACAAATGACATACCTCCCTTTCCCTCTCAGTTTTTGTCAGCCTCATTTGCCTCAGCATCTGAGATCTCTGCTCCATCATAAGAGTTCTCTCGTAAGTGTATGCTGAGATATCACTATTGTGCTGCAGAAATAAGGACAAATTTTGTGCTTGTAACCAAGTTATAACCAAACATCATCACTTGCATAATAAAGCAAAAAGTGGACTCAATTCCCTTACCATTTCTACCACTTCTACCTCCGCCTCTATTCGGAGTTGGTACAGGAAAGTAGCCAAATCCTTCTTCATCTGGATGCTGTTATCATCCATCTGAGCTACAGTGAAAATTCTCATTTTGCATTTTCTCCAAACCTGGTGAGGGAACACAAACTTTCAGTTATTTGGACCAATAGTATTTTGCCCTACAAAATGGAAACTTAGCAACATATCCACTCTCATTTATCAAAACAGTCTCTACAACTGGACCTTGTTTCTTTAAACTAATGCATGCAGAAGTAGGCGGGTAGCTGCTTACTTTGTGCTGTTTGAGAAGAAAAGGAAGCAACATCAACATGCCTCCATCATGCACAATCCACCATACATCGATGTTGCCTTCGTTGTAACGCTCATGGTTGCTTGGGTAGAAAGACACATTTTTGGGAACCAGCAGAGCCAGATGAGCTGCAGTTGTGCAGCGAACAGTACCTGTCCAGGAGGGGAAGAACACAGTTACTTCCAATTCTGCAAGAGTCCTCAATGGTTAGAAAAATGCTACTCACTGAGCAAATGTCAGCAAACCATAGAAATCATCACTTAAATAAAGTATGTACAGCAAGACTTGCACAGACAGGTCAGCTCAAATGACAAAGCCAGGATAAAGCAGGAGATAAAGACTCACAGGAACACAGCCCTACTTTGCATTTGAAATAAAAGCAGAAACCTGCAAAGCTAAGTATGAGGAGACAGCATCTGCTCTGTTCTAATTTGATTAAATAACTGGACCATAGGAGGAGAGGGATAGAGGCAAGGAGAATGTTATCCTGTAGTGAAGGATGGGTTAGAAGCAGTGACAAGACAGAGATTATCGAGGAAACAAATTACAGTTTGCCATAAAACCAGCATCTCTCAAGTCTGTAATTCTTTAGCCATTCATTAGACATGTGACTTTTAGATGCTAGATTAATCTTTGAAGATCTTTCTTAGGTCTTTTACCTACAAAAAGTGGTATTTCAAAAAGAGCAGTTTTGTGAGAAAATACCTACTTCTCCATCAATACTAGAAAAAACAGATTACAACCCAAACCCAATTTTACAAGGATTCTGTTAAAATCCTGTGTGGACTGTGTGTGTTCACAACGTCTGATCATACAGAACCTTTAAAGCTCACCTATAAATGTCTTCCAAGACCTTGGATCTTCACTCTGTCTCCATCCATAGGGCCACCCCAAAACCACAGTGTTGTGCTTCATGCCACCAAGACCACAGGACTGGATCAAGTGAGCAATTCCTTCTCGAACTTTATTGGCTACAACTACTTGACAAAATCCTTTCACCTTCTCAATTTCCATCATATTCTTAATAGTCTGCAAGACAGACAAGGAAAAATCTCAGTTTTCCTTTCCAAAAGGAACTCCTAATATTTTTCTATCATGGCACTGCAGTGTAAATTTCTGGTTTATATGTTCATAGGTAAAGCATATATCAATGCAAAGTTCTGCTCATCAAATTTCTTTAATAAAACAAAAGAGAAAACACTCACTTGTTTAAAACACAGTTGCCTTCCAAACATAATCATTTCTAACAGATTATGGTAAAGGTTTTTAGGTTTGTGCTCTCATTTCTTATTCACAGTAGTAATTAATGACATCTGTGTTACTATTTCACTTTCCATTTTCTAATCCTGTAACGCTCACATTTTTAAACCCAAGGCCAATTGACTTCATTTGGATTTCCAGTTTCAGATTCCCATGTAACATGCTGTGTTATATTAAACTTACAAATATAAGCACCAAATCCCACACAGCTATCAAGTACACCTTTTATTTGTTTAAAAACTAAATAAACCTGATCAGCACATGGCCCATGAATTAGTTTTCCTTTTGTAAAAATTCTCCTATATAAAAAGCCTCTGGAAAAGAAAACAAATATGCTGATGCTACACAGACGTAAACAGGGCTATGATGTCATGTGTACACAATGAGAAAGATCGATTTATTAACAAATTTTCAGGACCATCCTTCAATCCTTTTTGTAATAAATTTATCAATACCCTGAAAAAGAACACATTTTCTAAGTTTGACAGTTATTGAAATGCTACTTGGAATATTCAGAAAATTAAACAGTCCTCTTCCCTCCATTAAGCAGCATACAGAAACTTTCACAGTAATTATTTCCTCTAAATGAAGAGATTTATGCAGCAAGGCTGTTTGCAAACGTTGTGAGCATTGATCTTGCATTCCCAAAGACACAACTGGCAGCTGAAACATGTATGCAAGTCCTTTACAGACAGCTGCAGTACTGCTCAACTAGTCCTGTATTTCATGGAAGCCTTATTAAGATGCTTTTTTCCACATATGATTAGGAAACAAAATTTCACATTACCTGCCCACTCATCCCTTTCTGCTTCAGGTATTTAAGACACTGACCTGCTCAGCAGCCTGGGCTTCTCCGTAAGTTTCCAAGAAATTCCCCTGGATGACTGATCCTATGATAGTCAAACCTTTACCAGCTTTCAGCTGGGATGCAAATGTTAACAGTCTAGGGTATTTCACATGCAAATCTTCATCAA
The DNA here is from genome assembly GCA_013397895.1 of Origma solitaria. Taxonomy (NCBI): domain Eukaryota; kingdom Metazoa; phylum Chordata; class Aves; order Passeriformes; family Acanthizidae; genus Origma; species Origma solitaria. Next base: position 4,734,873 of record VZRL01000950.1, read on the forward strand.
GTTTCAGAAGCACCAGCAACTGAGGCCTGGAGAAAATAAAAAAGACAATGTATTTAACTAAAGCTTTAAGAAAAACACACATAAAAAACTGCCTCTCATCACTAGTATTGTGCTTGAATATTAAGTCTGAAACATTTTTTCTGTATCTCACACATTCCAGGGGTTTTACTTAATATTTTGTTTCTCTTGATTAAAAGCAGATGTGAAACGGTGGGAATTCTGCTGCTGCATTGTTGACAGTAATAAAACCTGCTGATATACTCAGCTTAAGAGGCTTCCATTAGTTTTTATTTACAGGCTTCTTTTCAAGGCTCTTTTAAGCATTATTAGAGCACACAGTGTTCATACTGTAAGGGTGCTCTCCCAGATATATCTGGATACTTGTGCCAAGAAAATATCTGTATTCTGTATCCAGAAACCTGGCAAATGGAAAACACAAATATTTTAATCTAAATGCACACCCCACCTGCTTTCTGTTCCTTAAGGTATTGCTACACATAACTGAGTCATTTTCTGACTGGCTGACCGAGTATAAAAAGATCTATAAAACTCTGTCGTTGGTAGATTCCTGGTCCTCTTGTTCAGAGCCCAAGAGTTGTGCAATGCCCAACCAAGAGGAGGGCTCCTGCCCACTTAATCTGTTTTCAACACCAAGAAGGGATGACATCAGAAGGAATAATGTTGGCCACTATTTGTATCCTGGCCTCTACACCTCTGTATTCACAGACCTGCAGTTTCCCCAGGCTCCACTTCTGAATTCACCAATTTGGAGCCCAATAAAAGATCCAAAGGTCACTAAAGGTCTGCCCATACAGGGTCCATACAGCAGGGTTTGGCAGTGACAGGACAGCTTACTGCAAACTCAACGTTTCTTTTTTTAATATCCTGGGCATTCAAATTCATTCACACAGACCAAAAGCATCTTGTTTAGAGTTCAGTTTAATTCCTTTAGTGTAAGCAGATAACCATGACAGTCATTTCATTAGTCCAAGATGAGTACCTCCAGTTCTTGGTGTGTGGAGGGCCCTCCTCCAGCCTGAGTAAGGCGTATCTTGCTGCGCTGAGTGACAGGCCCCGGATGCCATCGCCCCACTCCTTCTCTGCACTGTGAAGAACAAACAGTTCAGCCAACGTATGGCTCCATGAGCACTTAACTGTGCACTTACAGTGAGGGTATAGAGATTTGAGCACCTTACAATAACTTTAATAATGTGATACATAGCATGTATCACATTTACATTGGTAATTTGTACCTGAATGTCCTGATCTGATATCACAGATCATATGAGAAAAATGCAAATGTTTCAGTCAAACATATGTGATGACACCACCATTCTGGGCTTATTTGTTATCAACACAACAGAGAAGGCTTCCCAAGCATATACAAACATCTGGCATTTCAATATCCAATTTAGTTATAAGCCAAGTTAAGTTATACAGCCACGATACAGCCTGACTCCATCCAATGTTAATAACCTCCAGCAAGCCAATCTGCAGATTCAACTTTTCAAGGACTGTTCTAGACAGACCTTCACGCCACATAAATTGGAATAAGATGGCTGGCATCAGCTGTTCTGGGCCTGAAGTAACCATGTGCAGTACACAGCAGATACATCCCAACCAGTTTTCCACTTCCGGTGATTCAAGTTTCACCAAACACCTTCAGAGGTTTAACAACAAAGTACTTCAGGGGCTTTTGTTTAGCACTGACATAATATAAAAATGCAAACAAATCAACTAATAAGGAAAGTCCTCCAAGTCATCTCTGGACAGCTCCATTTCCAAATGTGAAGACTAAAGATAATTCATTAAAAATAGATCCAACCTCCCTCTTATCCTTTTTTAGGCAGTTAATACTTACCCTTGGTATTCGATGTACTTGTAAATCATGCCTGCAATAAGCATAGCTACTAAAGCATAGTACCAAGATGAAATGAACATCAGTGCCAGGCAAATACTCATGCCTAAAAATGAGAGGGCCCTAAAACAAAATGCAAAGGTTTTAGTAAGTAGTGGGGCAGAAAGGGTTAAAAAACAAGTTAGTTACACTCCTGCTCTTTTCTCTAAACTATCTGCTCTAAACTGGCAGTGAAAGTAAAGCCTCCAATGGATCTCCCCAGTCCCATCAGTTTCAGTATCCTGTTGTTAAATTGAAACTCTCGTGCCATTACATATCTGAGTCTGGCTCACTAGGAATATCACATTAATGAACTCTTGTGTAGAACTGATATCCAGAGAAATAAAAGATGGCCCCAGCCCTCATGGAGAGGGTTCTCAAGTGCAGATTGCGGGCTCAGTGAGCTGCCAGCCTTTCACTCACCAGTGGTAGTATTTAAAGCGGGGCCGCCAGTTCGGAGTACGAAGAAGTGTCTGGACTGCACATGCAAGATTCACAAAGAGGTAACACATCAAGAAAAACCTGCAAAAGCAAAGAAACAAAAGAACAAAACCTTTTAGCATGCACATTTATAGATACTGGCAAATATTATAATTACATGATGATTTCAAGTCAAAATCCCACTGCCTTGTCACCTGTGCCTACCCCTCTGATTTTTATTAGCCTGAACTACCAGCATATAGTAGCTAGAACAATTTTTTAATAGGATCAAGTTAGATCTATTCACAAAATAATACTGTCTTTGTTCTGTAATCAAAATGTTTTCCCAAACCAAATGAAAATATAATAAAAACTTGCTTATTCACAGAATACTCCAAAGCAGAAACAAATGGATTTACGTGTAGACCCTGAAGTCACAGGATTCATAGAAATTACAGAAGTGGAACTCAGGCTTCAGGAATTTCTTTACTGGTTTAAGATATAGTTCTGAAAGACAGTCAAACTAGCAAAACTCAAGAGTGTTTCTATTCCCTCCCTGAGACAGTAACCCGCTTGTTTCTTACATTGAGAGAATTGGAGCCACCATGTCAAGTGAAGCAATAAGGATTCCCAGCTCGGCAATTAGTGCTGTTAACAGAAGAGCCCATGTTGGTTCACCATTTGCTTTTCCATGACCAAAGATCTGAAGAAACAGAAACATTATGCATACCATTCAAGTATTTCATAAGGTTGTAACGGAAAAAAAGCAAATTACGTTTTTAAAAACAAAACCAATTCTTCTACATACTTCCTTTTCTAGAGCAAGGAGTCAAATTATTCTAATGGCTTTCTGTGCTTCACTGAATTAGATTCGACTTCTTGATAAAATTATCATGTACATCTAGTTAAACTCCTTGAAGTAGTCCTTGTTTTTAACAAAAGAAAAAAAAATCAAAATAAAGAATATTGACCCTCACTTCAGTTCTAGGCAAACTGGGGAGAACAGATCTGATTTCAAGAGCAGGAAGTCAAAGAGCTGGTTAGTACGAACCCAGAGGAAAGGGATGATGTTGTCCTTGGCTATGGCCTGGAGCAGCCGGGGGGCTCCGGTGAGGCTCTGCAGACCTGCTCCACAGGTGGAGAAGAAGGAGCCGATGACAATGACCCACGGCGAGGGCCACGACAGCGTTCCCACCACCAGGTTCTTGTTCACTGCATCGCCGTACCTGCAGGCAGCAGCACACTCAGGCATTCCTACTCAAAGGACTATTCTGAGACTCGTGTTTGGGCTCTTTGGGTCACTTTTAACATGCCATTTGAATGCTATTATTAATAATACCATATTATTAATATACTATACTATGTTATTAATAATACTAAATTATTTTCTTTTTCTATTTTCTTATTCTATTTTTCAGAAAGTAGCAAACAATCTGAATTACTTCTGATACAGACTGGAAGTGTCTGCAGCTTGATTTCAACAATTCAAAAACTTTCTTTTCATTATATATATTTTTAAATTCTTGTATTATTTTCACAACATTATTTCTCACTATCACCAAAAAAAAAGCAAGAATTAAGACACAGGATGGAAAATCTGAGGGAGCCATGCCAGAAAAAAATCAAATCAAATACAACAAGATTCCATACCCAGTGTTTACAATTTACATGCAAGTATGGTTTAAAAGGCACCCAGAATTAAAAGTAAAATAAAATTAAATTAAATTAAAATAAAATAAATTAAAATAAAATAAAATACAAGGGGGGGGAGTGGAGCATGCAGACAAGATGGGCAAGAACACATCTACACTTCAAAAAAAAAAGAAAAACAAAGCATTAAAGAGTATTAAAGCAGTGAAACTTACTTATCTCTCAGGACAACACCTTCTATGCAGGCTCCAAATAATAACACACAACTGAAGTCTGGAGGACAGAGTGTGCTAAGGAAGTAGAATTGATTTCAACATGGCAGATGAAAGTATTGTGGGAAAGACAGAACGTGCCTCCATCCCATGGCATTTGCATTCCAGCATCTCCACAAGTACACGGTAAGGCTGGCAAGTAAAGTAATGTCTCACTGCTCACATATATCTTCTAATATTACAGAGAAAATGTTCTTCTAAGTTTCAGCTTTTAAAAAATACAGGTTTAAATATTATGATAAAGGAGACAAAATCAAATGAAGCATTTTTACACTAAAATGGCAATTCAATCTTCTACTAGAATGGAAGATGATATTGAAATCTTTCTTTTCTCTCTCCTTCTCCTGTGTCTGAACGCATTTTGAACATATGGCAAACCATTACCTTGCATGTTCTTTTTCTGTAGTCTCTGCTGGCATTCCGATCAACAATAAGTCTTTGACTGTCAGGTTTGTTATTAAACTGTGCTGCTTCTGCACTGGGGAGTACAAAATACCTCAGGCTTTTTGGATCTGGCATTCTAGTAAAGTTTTTGATCTTGTGAAATTAAGTTCACACAAATGGTTGAATCTTAAATTCTACCCCTGAAATGCAACTGTAAGTTACAAACTGTAATAAAGAGAAACATTGCTCCTAAAAGTGAGTGCCAGCCTCCCCCAGGGTGGTGTATGAACATGGACACATCCAGTGACCCACTGAGTGAGGCCTGAGCTGCCAACAGAGCTGGGGGCTACAGCTGTGACCTGTTTTCATATTTGCCATGTCCAGAGGAAATGCTAACTCCTAGATAGGGAGTCAGTTCCCAAAGTGACAGCTGGGAAAGGCTGTGCTCCTAAAAAGCTGTGACAAGCGAGCTGGGACCCTGATTTACAGCTTGGCAAGTTTTGACAAAAAACAGGAATGAAACAGCCCAGGACAGTCACCATCTCAGTCAACTGCCCTTTGGGTGAGATTAATTCAGAAAGCTCTTTTGACTTTTTTTTTTGATCTTCTATGTTGATAAATTGTCTTTTAGGACACCAAGAGCTAGATAAAGCTGAAAGATCTTGGCTCATTTCTTCTTTAGCAGGAGAGCAGAGATGAAGGCAAAGTTTTTCTAAGCAAAGCTCCTGTCATCCTAAACCCTGAAGAGCTGAAAAAACACTTGGGAACATTTAGTCTAGTTTCTAACTCTAGTTTATCTTGTCCTAAAATGTTCAAGAAAAACTATACTCCTTAAAGTCACTCCAAATAAAACTTTTTTTTTTTTAAAAAAGGAACTGAAATTTATGAACTCATCCATTAACACCTCCCCTCACGTTAATGTTCCACTGCAACGTAAAAAAAATAAAATATCTCTAAGTATACCACCAGCCTGAGAAGCTATAAATCACTGTGCAGCAAAGAACAGTAATGAGGATGCAAAAGAACAGAACCCACCACAAAAAGGGGGATGAAAAATAACAGGATAATAATTACAATTCTTTCAGCTCAAGGACTGATGTTCTGTTGTTTAGGGTTTTTTTCCACTGGCCAATCATGCACTGACAATTTGGTACCTGAAAGCAGTCCCACAAATCAGGTACAACGCACCAGCACTCCAGTAATTTTTAAAGGATACAGACTAATGATGTGGTGACAATGGCAAGAATTGTTCCAACAGGGATGGATTTCTGTGCATCTTTGAGGTCCCCTGATCTGTTTGAACCAGCCATGATACCTGAAAGTACATTTTTGTAAGATCACAGGGCGGGGGGAAGCTCAGAGCCCCAGGAAGCTCCCTGACCCCAGCCTTCTCACCAGTCACTGAAGGGAAGAAGATGCCAACCAGCACCATGAACGACGTGGTGATATCTGAAAGCACGTACAGGTGCAGGTTGTTCTTCTGGCCTGCCACATCCACAGAGGGCTGATGTGCTCTCTCCAGGATCTCTCCTTTCTCCAAATAATTGCTCCATAAGTTGTCTTCAAGGTTGTTATCACACCACAGAAAAGAAAAACATGTTTCAGTTCAAACCTGTTCTCATTATAATGGGTTTACAACTGAGGATTACAAATGCAATTCAGTGATCAACACAAAAAACCCACAAATATCAATAACCTACAGAAGTCTAAGCAACTTACCCTTTATTACTACTAAACGTAACATTCTTTTAACCTCATACCTATTTTAAGCCAAGGAAATACACTGAATATTTTTATGAGCCACCATAACACACAGTAGCTCAGAGAATGCAAAGAAGTAACACTGACCAGTTTTCTAGACAGAAATGGGTTTGTTCTTCAGTCAGGGGAAGAATTACAGAATTATATGTTTGGCATTTGAAATTTCACTAACAAATGCTGAGTCTTCTTGTAATCTCAGAAACTAGACTGCTGGTTTCTGTGAAAACAGGAATTTTCAGCACTCGGCACCTGCACAGATCAGCTGTTCTCTTGTGTTCATTTCAATAACGAACACTTTCCAATTATACTTTATTCAGGAGTGGGCAAAGAAGGAGTGGGCAAAGAAGGAGACCCACCATTTCTATACAAGTATTCTTATCTTTCAGGGCATAATTTTAACCTGTCTAAAGTGGAGAGCTGTCACTATAGAGTTCTGAAAAATTTTAATAACTTATTTATGTTAGTATAATTTATAATTATAGCTGACTTCATGCTGAAATTATGAGATGAACAAGGCAAATTTAATCAATTTTACAGCACACAAGTACTGTATCAGGACAAAAGTGCCATCTCCTCTTTTTAAAGGTTATAAGACTTTACTTCCTTTATTGAAGATAATACTCTTCACTGTAATTACATTTCTTCAGTCCCTCTTTCTCAACCAGCAGGGAGGAGTTTGACCCATTTCAACCGCTCAGCATACTTCCTCTTTAAGGCAAAAAAAAATATTCTACCATACCTATTAAAATGCCACTAGCAGCTCCTGGAATTCCGGCTATCTCAGAGACATTGTTCATTAGGAAATATTCATCACAGTGTTCGATGGTTAAGTTTGGGCTGTGGCAGAAGAGCTCCCAAAGCTTAGAGGCCACAGTTATGTTATCCTTAACTACAGTTTTGGCACAAACATCAAAGTGATCTCTTGACAAAGTCCTGTTGCCCAACATGCAGATCCTGGAAGGGAAACATGAACATAAGTGTTACTGCATGTTACTGGGAAAATGAAATCCACTCTTGCCCACATTTATTCTTTTATATCATGATGTGGGAACTTCAAGTGGCTCTAGTCTGCTACATCATTTCCCACCTTCAAAAGGATGGTGGTAGCACAACAAAGACTGTATCTGCTCCCTTTAAGGGCCAGAAGTATAAATCCACTTTTTGGGAGAGGTATAAAAAGCCATGTCAATGTGATTCATGGAATTTGATCAATTTATCTTAAACAACGAAAGGGAAAAATTAGGACACTTTTTCGGCTTTTTTGTTGTTTGGGTTCATTTGGTTTTTTTGTTAAACAGAACTATTGGAGTGGAAGAAATGTGAAGAGTACTAGAATTCAAATTATTAGATACTTAGAATATCTAAAGATATTTGGAATCTCATTAACCCAGTTTCTCTATTGCAACACTTGAATGACCCCTGACATTTTTGCTTCAGAACTAGGGACATGTATTTCAATCACAATAAGAAAGATTCTTCTTGTCAGAAGCTACTGTGCTTAATTGCTAAAATCTTCCACTTCCTGTTGTGTTTTGTCTAACCACAAACATCATTTATTCCAGCAAGGAAAAATTTCTAATCCACTTGTCCAAAGAGAATTCCACAAGACAGTGATCTAATGTAACAGCTTGCTGCTAGTTAAAGTTCATTCAGCTTTTCTTCCCACTGTCAGAAAACACCCACAGGAAAATAAACTTTCTTCCATTTTAATTTTAATTAATTTCAATTCCATTTTAATTGTTTCACAGGTCTTACTGATCACTGAAGACGGGAAAATGGAAAACACAGGGCTGTTTTTGCAGGGATTGCAGGTCTGTGAATTGTAACTTCCAATAAGCCTTCCCCTCCAGAATTAAAAATAAATACACTATCTTGTTACTTCAGAAAAAAAAAGAAAAAAAAAAAGGAGGAATACAGTCCAAGAAGAAAAATAGAGAAAACCTTCAAGAACAATCTAAGAGATAATGAGGGGAATGTAGAGACATTGTTTTACTGCTGTAAACTTTCATTGTTGTAAAACATTATAATCATTGGGCCTTAAATATCCAAAGGGAACACTTGAGGGCTGCAAGTACTTAGTTATGGTCAAAGCATTTCAAGATGTGAATAATTATGCAGATGCAACTCCTCTATTTCCATTCTATTCATCTCTTGTCAGAAGTACCAGAAAATAGAGTTTGCATTCTTGGTAAAACACATGCATCCACATTATTGCTGCCCCAGCTCTGGGTTCAAGAAGCTGATTTCATGTTCAGCTGCCAAAATGCCAAGGAGCTCGTGTTGGATCCAGGGCAGGCTCCTCACAGACCAAGGGAAGTTTTTCTGGAGCCTCAGCACAGCCCCACATCATAGTCCAAGGGTGCCCAGTTTCTCAGCAAGGAGCTGACTAAACCACATTTTCAGCCACGAAGGCAGCACATCATGTCTGACTGGCCTGGGGAAATGGGACCTGCCAAACTTATCCCTAAGAACTGCCACAAACAACCAGCACCACTGTCACTCAAACCTGAACAGCCGGGGGCCAAGGGACTGGGCTGTCTTTGCAGGAAGCACAGCACCGTCAGCCTCCAGCAACCTCACCATGAGACTTCCTTCTACCTAAACAGTTTAAAAAATGTAATAATGTGTTCATTTTAGCCTGAGAAACTTCTGTTCCATAAGCTCTGCTCACTGTCATGAGACACAGCTAAAAATATTGTAAGTAATTCACAAAAAAAGGTAGCTTCAACAATGTATCAGGCACAAGTTTTAAGTAACCCACATTAAACCCCAAATTCCAGAACCACAGGCAAAGCTGTAACCCCCATCCAGAAAGGTTACTCACGGAAATTCAGGTGGATCAAAGATGGACTTGATAGCTCCAGCATAAATGGACAGTATGGATATTACTACGCATGCCAAGAAGAGGGAAGCAAATTTGTTCACATACTTCACACCCACGAAGACCACCACTGCCATGAGGATGAGGAACACAGTGCCATACACCCTCATGTTGTTCAGCATGGCACTGGATGCATCGTGAGCACCAGATGGATGAAAAATTGCTGCTTGTGGCACAATATATGTCTGAAATGAGAGAAAGCAAAAGTGAGCTGAAGGAACACCAGCACAGAACTCTGTCTGGGATCATGTGCCCATACAAGAAATGTAAATCCCTCTCCATTCCACAAAAAGCTCTTCATTGGGAATCTTTTACAGGAAAAGTCAAGAGGTAATAGCCCATTCTGTGTCAGCAGTAGAACTGAGCCAACTTTATCAAAGATGAACATGTGTCTTGGATTACGCTTCCAAAGGGAAGCAGAGGTGGTAAAGAACTGGACACCAAGGAACTGGAGACCTTCTAGTCTCTTCCTGTAAATGTGCATACAAGTACGGGACAAGAATATGGGGGTACTTTCTATATGTTATTTGTCTTTAAAGGAGCATTACTCTGGTACTACTCACCAATAAAATCTCAATGGCACCAAGGATATACATGGCTCCTGCAAATGTTGTTCCCAAATAAAAACACAGCCCTACAGCTCCACCAAACTCTGGGCCCAAGGACCTAGATATCATGAAATAGGAGCCACCAGCTGTGAAACAAGAAAAGTGAGAGTAAAATTATAATTTATTGTTATAAATTTTTAAATATTCACAAAAAGAATACAACAGAATTATATACACAGTGTATCGGCTATTTTGAGGTTCAACTGAAGTATCTTTTTTGTTAGCACAGGGGTAAAAATCAAACAAAATTATCTTTAGCCTGCTTGATACTAAGAAGAAATACTAGATATGAATTCAGGCTTTGCATCCTAGATTAAGCAAATTTCTCTGGAATAAATGATGTTAACAGTTTATAGCAACTTAGGTTTTGGGTTTTTTTTTTACTTTTTAGCACAATTGAGACATTTGCTAACTACACTTACCTGGAACAACACCATTTGTGGCAATTGCACTCATTGATATGGTTGTCAACATCGTCTGGGGAAAACAGGGGAAAGGAAGCAATTGTGTCAACAACATTTTTTAAAACACAAGTTATTTCTTGATAAAATAAAGCTGCCACTGCATATACGATACAGTATTTCTATTTATTCCGCCTGTCATTATCTAAAAGAAAACAAGGGCAGCAGGAATTTAATCACTGAGCTGTTGAGACTTCTGTTTGAGAGATGGCCTCTGCTTTATCAGGTCAAACAGTGGGTGTCTGCAGACAAAAAAGATAAGAAAAGGCAGGTGTCCCTCCATCTGCAGAGCTGCAATTCCAACAAAGGCTGGTCCACCAAAGCAGGCAACTCTCACCTGGGGCAGGCATGGAAAACAGCTATTTGCTGAACAAACACTACTTTTAAGACTGTATTTACACTAGATACAGTTTGCCAGTTTAGAAGTAACAATAAAAAAAAAAACCCACATCTGTGAACATGGCAGAGGTGTCTGGCATAAATCTGACTTTTCTTTACACAAGCACCTACAATGCTGCCTCTCCAAGTGTCTCAGTAGTTTCACACAGGTTATGTCACATGCATTATTGTACCTAAATACTTACACAACAGCAGCAAAGCAGTACAATCAGGAAGGACTGGAGAACTCCAGCCATTCCCACCATCCAGGTTAGCCGAAGAAAGAGAATAACCCCGAAGATATTCTGCATGCATGGCAAATACACCCCCATCAGGGTGCCCATGCTGGGTGACTGAAAAAAAACAAAATTGATATTCATTAACTGAACTTATTCAAAGCAGAGATAACAAAAAAACCCAAGAAGTTCATTTTTTTAAATGGGTTTCTAGCTGGGAAATATTAGGTAGACATACTCAAAACACTGTTGTACTGGACTTCCACAAAACACAGTATAAACTCCAAAATCCAGAATTTCTGAACAAAATTATGACCCTACCAACACATTGAATAATTATCCTCAGTATTTAACACTGATTACTAATGAGAGGAGATTTTTTTGCTGTTGTTTTTTCTAGATCCATAGAGTTTCTAGTATACAACATGTTGAGTGCTGCACACCCCAGCTAAGATAGAACCTTACCCTACTACTGCCCAGAGTCCACAAATTAGTTTCAAGGAAACTAATACTTTAGTCATGTTACAAGTAGAAAAGACTTGGAAGCAGTCTGGAGACATGCATAACGTACTTTCTTCCATTTTATATATTCCATGTAAAACTAATGGTTCTACCCTTTCTTATGCTCAATGTCAGCATCAGACTCTGAATTTTGACAGCAACTGAGAAAATACAAGTTATGTGACTTCACAGGAACTGCACATGACTGGCCTTCAACACAGCATCCTGCAGAATAATTATCCAAAATAATGGCATCAAAGTGCCACTGGCACGGGCTTAATTCCAAGGAATATAAAAGTGTTTGCTGCATTGGTACACCTGGCACTAGCAGCATTTCAGAGTCCCAAATCTCTGTGGTTTCCTGCCAAGACATTTCATTGCTTCTGCTTCCTGACGTTTCCTTTTGCGTTTAAAATTATACTGAATTCTAAAACACAGGGGGAACAGAGAGTGTCACTTCTGAAAGGCTCATCCCTTTTCATACTCTCTTCTAAAAATAAACATGAATTCCAAAACACATTAGATACACAGCATTTAAAGAAACCCTTGAACAATCATTCAAATGAGGATATTAAAGGGAGATGACAAAACTACTTCGAATTTGACTCTACACAACATTAACTAGATGTAAAAATAAATAGCACCTTTATAGATAAATTAAGTCATGAACTCAAAGTAATAGTTCTTAAGACAAGCAATAAAATGTCTGCCAAAAACTTTACATAAGGTAATTCAAGAGTACATTTCACTACACAAAGCAAAATCTAGAAGAATCACATTCGTAAAACCACCAGGTCAAAAGCAACCAAGGAATTTAGTGCTTCAACTTGCAATTACATATTATAATCCAGAATTTCCTCACCTACACTAGAAATCTGCCCTGCCAGACATGAAACAAAAATAAATTTTTGTATTCTGATAGTTACAGAAGTGACACTTGTTACATAAGTGTCCTGATCAGGGCAAGGTAAGGACTTTTTACTGAGTTATTCCAGTGCTGTAGTTGAGGATCTTCATGGAGTATTATTTATAGTGTACTTGTTTCCTCAGGGAAGGGAAGGCTCAGATACCTTTGATTCCAAGTGTGTCTTTAACTGCACAAACATTAGCTGAGAAAGGACTAAATAATGTTGCAGGCACTGGGCAGATCTTGCCCAACACAGGCGCTTCCCATTGTCACATTAATGTACACTTTGCCTCTCAAGGACACATTCCACATACTTTTATTATCATCTATCTGACCATTCACCCATCAGTCACTCCCTCACAACATCTCTGAACTCACAAAGTGAATTTATCAGACATGTGGGTATCTCAGCATAAAGGAGTTAAAGAGTTTCTCAAAACCGGCAACTGGGAAAAGAAAAGAAGCCCAACGTGCTGGTCCTACACAGGAGAAGCCAGTGGACCATGGTTACTGTGTTTTCTACATGACAGTGCCCCACACACTATGGAAGCAGGTGAGATTTCAGCCTGCCCTTTACACACCTCCCAAAACCTGCTTCCTTTGTATACGAATTCACTTTAGCCCAGCTCTTTCCTGTCTTCTGCCCTATGTGGTCCCTGCAGCTCTGTTCCACTGTTCCATCATCTTCTCCCCCTCCCGCCCAAGTGGCCTCTTAAGTCTATCAATTTACAAGCTCACTTTAACCACAGAGGAAGAGAAATTGTGCATTAGTTGTACACCTGTGAGACCACTGCAGAGCAGAGCAGCCTAGGAAATGCCCAAGTGCCTGCCCATAGCCAAAACCCGAGCCAGAGTATTACTAAGTGTATCTGAGGCATAACAGTTTAGTCTAGATTTTCTTACCCTGTGGAAAAAAAAATACTCAAATTCCTTGAACCAGCTTGTTCACAGAAATATTTAACACCAGTAATCTGCACTGACTTGACCCTTTTTTATAGCATCCAATCATCCCTAAGTGATACTAAACCAGTGCAGAAGTCTCAATAGAATGTGACCTGAAACAAGGGTATTATTATGTTCAGTCTCAACAGCAATCACATGAAAAAATGTAATACCCCGTGCTGCATAAAGGAAATAAAAGACAGAGACATTTTGAAGAACACTGTTTTAGAAAAACCAAGAAGGGACAGAAAAATCTCGAAAACGGTCTCAATTTCAGTGATGCAGATCATGTTTCTGTTCACTCTCATCAGCTGCAGACACATAATTTATGTAAATATTGATCTGAGTCTGAAGGACACTATTTCCATTGTGCCAGTGTGATGGGTTATTAAAGCACTTGGCTGCAGGGCTCAGGGACATTGATCAGCAATGACAGCTCTTACGGTTGCTCTGTAGCATGAGGACAGACAGCAGCACAGAAATGAACTGCCTTGTTAAAGAAACATGAACTGAAACAGTTTATCTAATTTTTTTCCATCATGAGAAGGGGATATTTCTATAGCACTGTGACTGTTAAGTGCTTTATTGCAAGACTGCATGTAGAAAAGGAAAAGCAACCCAAATTCTATCTTATTACACTGGAGTTGTGTCAATTTTCCCTGATGAGCACTTAATGCAGAATGCGACTATCAAAAGTATTTAGTGGGGTTACTGAAACAAGATAATATGTTCACACTAAGATGTTTTTCACTGAGATGAAATGAATTTGAAAGGATATGATTTGGCAGGCAGGGCAGTGCTAGGTCACAAAAAGGTACTCTCACTGAGACCTGTCTTACCTGCTCAGAGAATTACAGTCACTTACTGAAAGGATTGCTTTCCTCAGTTCATTTTTGAATTTCAGATCTAGAGCCTGCTCATGTGCCTTGCTGCAGTTCCTGTCTATGAGATGCCAATTCCAACAAATGACAGGCAGGTTACTTTCTGTCACACCAGCTGAGCACACCCAGTGCAGCACTCACAAACAGGTGAGTTAACAGTGGTTTAGCCACTTAAAACAGACCTGCTGGTGCTGGGGTGGCCTGCCAGACTTCTGTTCTCATGCTCAGATGGGAAGGATAAGGTAACAGCAGGACAGTGCTGGACAGTAGACATCTTACTTCGAAGATGATTAAAAACAAATACACAGAAGAATCTCATTTGCACTGTTTCTGAATACCTTCAATCCATACTCCTGTCCCACTACTGCTTTTGAATTTCCTGGGTTTAACAGCTATAATTATTGGCCAGGTTTTTCAATCATCTTATATTCTGCAAGATGTTTTAAATTGTATATTGCTTATGGCAAGAGAGGGAGAAGAAATTCAGCCTGCAGTTATGATATTGCAGCTGATGTAATTTATCCCAGAGACAGACAAGCAGACAAAGATTGGCTTAAAGAAACTGCAGTGTTTACACAGAAAACACCAAGATATTAATACAGGCTGATACTGTCACTTTTGGAAAGGTTACCAAACCCATTCTACAGAAAACATCTGAGAAGTCTGTGAACACACATTTCTGGGACACGGGAAACCATAATGGAGGAGAACCCAGTTATTAAGCCTGAACTCCATTTTGCCATAGAAGCAAAGCTTTAATAAAGATAATAGTCCTTTTTAATGGCAGTAAACAGCTAGAAAATACGCAAGCATGAATCACACCCAGATGTAGAAATATTAACACCATACCATGCATGGTGCTCTACCAGGGATTGAAAATAAGTTCTCCGTTTTCTGGTATTTTCCCCATTTTTACCTTGTGAAGTTTTATACACATTTGCTTTAACCAACTTTATACTACAGTCTCATCGCCAAATTCTCCCAATCCTTCTTCCAGCAGCGAAGTAATGGACTAGCTTCCAGATTGGTCTGCATCTCACCCTGGTATTCTGCCCAGCCAATTAATAAGGAAATAAACAGCAAAAGTGGTCAGAACTTTCCCAAAAATCACAAGGACTGTATCTATTGTATCCCTCACCATTCTACTTTCATTAGGGAAATAATCAATCCGCTTCTGATAGCAAGAGGATGAAAATTATTTTAGACTATGCACTAATACCATATTAACAGCTGATGCCTGACATTATTCCCACCAAAAGCATGCTAAAACAGAGATGCTGCTGACATTCCTTATTAGTAATATGAAGGTAAAAACTTTGGACAAGACTCAGCAATTAGTATAATAGCAAGTACCACACAAAAGAAAATCATAATTAAAATGTTTAAATTACTTTTTTAATGTCAGCTTATAGGACCAGAATGCAGCTACTTCACCCAGATGACCTTAGCTCAGTCTGGTAATAATGTCACATTAACCACAATGTTGCAGCACTTTGGTGCATGTGGTCTCAAATAAAATTGAATTTTAAGCTTCACGTTGACAAAACAACTTTGTTATCCCCAGCAAAAACTGCAGAGTAAGGAACTGGAGTGCGAGTAAGGGTGTTCAGCATGGGGTAACATGCATGCCCTTTGAGAGCACTGCTGGTTTTCAACATTATCACTGCCATCTCTTTCTGAAAAGGCTCAAACCTCTTAGGGCAGTGCCATAAAACTTGCAGAATCCAAGTGCTATCTTAGCTTTTTTGGAAACCTTTCTTTTGACAGAATTCGCAAGCAAACTGATAGGCCTGCAAGCCCTAAAATGCACACACAGCACTTGCAGGTGCAGCAGTGACCAAAGCACCAG
Source organism: Origma solitaria (assembly GCA_013397895.1). Lineage (NCBI taxonomy): Eukaryota > Metazoa > Chordata > Aves > Passeriformes > Acanthizidae > Origma > Origma solitaria. Next base: position 4,750,901 of record VZRL01000950.1, read on the forward strand.
CGGCACTGCCAGAGGAGAGTGGAGCAGTGAAACAATGCCCTCCTGATAGAAATCTAACTACCAACAATCAAACCTCACCTGCTACAGTCATTCCAAGGCCAGCCCAAATGGGCTAACCATCTAAATGCAGATCCTTTGGGGCAGAAATCAGTTGCCTAAGTGCCTGACACCAGAATGACTCCTGAGCTGCACGCCCCAGGGTGTCCAACCTGACCTCCACCCATCACTCCAGACAGGTGTTGTCTCCTGCAAACCCTGCGTCATTACCTACCAGGCTTGGAGAGATGTGTCAGATATCACCGGGCAGCGAAAACAGCACTAGGAAAAAGCTGGGGGGGTTGGTTCATTTTTATTTGTATCCCACTAAAAGCCTATCCCCTTCTTATCTAAATCCAACCAAGTGTAAGGAATTGCTCTGTAGTGCACAGTTTTAACCACATCTGCCCCAACTCTCAGGTAACAGCTGGCTCCCTACAGGTTCTGTGTCATTTCTCTGCAACACTGTCGTGGCTCCTGAGAGAGGTTAAGAAAAAGCAGAAAGGAGGCAGCTCCCCAAAAGTCACAGAGGGGATCATCCCATTCGTCAATTGGCCATGGAGAGAATCTTTACTTACTTTTGATACTTTCTTCTTCGATCCTTCACTACTTTCTGCTTCTTCATGTTCCTTGACACCTTGAGTAAGATTTGTGTAGTTGACCAACTTGCCAAGCAGAGATGACACTTTGGGTCGTATATCAAGTTCTTCCTGTGGAAGAAGACAACAAGTCAGCTTCTGCAGCTCACAGCACTTCTGAAGAGCGGCTGGGATCACGCCTTGCTGGGCATGCCTGAGGCTACCAGGGAACACACCAGGAAAATCATCCAGGGAACGATGGAGTATTTCACTGTGCCTGAACCACTGATGAGAGATTTTCATTTTCTGAAAGGAGGGCAACTCTGATAGGAAAAGGCTATGCCAAAATGTCTGCACCATGTGAATCATTCTCCTTAGGTGCTGGAAAATATAATTACAGCAATAAAGAAGTCTGAGCCTTGGATCTGTAAGAAAATGAATGTGTACCTTGCATGTATCTCTAACGTCAGCTTGCATCAACAGATATACTTTCAAAAAGGTCAAGCTGCCAAACAAATTTGAGATTTAGTGATTAAACTGTGCTCATTGTAGACATGCATGCACTCTGATAATTTTATTACATTTTTCGAACTATGTTATCTAATTCATGTGGATCTAGACAAATTCCCAAAATTCCCTCCACATGTATGGAGGGCCTCCCACCTTTACATTCATCCTATCCAATTTCTGTTTCTGAAAGTTCGGGAGCAAGGGGGGAAGAAAACAGCCCAAGAACAAAATCATTCTCTTTTCTCTTTGAAATTATAAAGTTTTACACATCTGATAGCACAATAAGGAATGTATGGTAAAGAGTAACAACTTTCCACACAGGAAATAAAAGCCAACTGAGAAAGACTTCACTCTCTGCAGCTTTACCATATCTTTAGATATCACCTTGAACAGTTTCTGGGGGGATCAGTAGCACTATGTGCTTTGTATGTGATGCACAAACTGACCCCAAATTGAGTCTACCTCTGACAACAGACAGACACCCACAGAACAGCATGTGGGGGAGAAGGATTTGCTCAATCCCTCCCATCACAGAAGATCACAAATCACATCAGAAGTACAAAAAACAGCTAGAAATTACCTCAAACAAGGCCAGATTTCTGTCATAGTAATCACCTCCCTTGACAGCTTCTGTACTGTTGAGGAAAGGACTGTTTTCTTTATGGTTGCCATGACCTGAGAACAAAAAAAGAAGCAGGTTTTGATAAGCAGAGAAAGAGACTTTGTAAACTTGACAAATCCATAGGGAAAAAACTTATTTAATTGAATGTTTCTTTTTAGTATCTCAAGTTATACAATGGTAGCAATATCAAAGGTTTTATCCTGGAGGTAGAGGTATTTCTATTTCTACTCCTACGTTTTATTAACATAGAATAAAAAGTCACCTCAAAGTAAAATTCCTAAGTGGGGTCACAGCTACAATGCTATATATGCCTTTACTCTGCAGTGCTCGCTCCTGTAACTGTTTCCTGTATAGAACAGTGACAAACACTGGGACAGTTCCTGCGCATTTAGAAATCACTACTAATGATAACAGCAACTTTTGAGCTTTATGTCCAAACCAATTAGATACATTTACTTAGACTGAACACTTCAAAATCTAGATTCTGTAATGATAGTACAGGTAACCAGCCCCCAAAGCACCCCCTCCTTTTTGTTTTTAATTGCTGTTTTTCACTATGCCCATTAATCCCAGACATTAAACACCCTCACGCCTTTATCCTCATTGTGTTTTGAACATTTAAACTGTGCAGTCTTCAGGCGCCTCTTATACTTTTAAATTAAAACATAATATCAGGTACATTAAAAACAAATTCACATATGCAATGAATAAAGTTCTTAAAAAAGATAGCACAGAAGATTAGTAAAGCTTTCTGTAGCAAGTAGTAACTAAAAAAAAAAAAAAAAAAGCCAAGGCTACTATAGTTTAAAATAACCTCTGAGGGGAAAAAAAAAACCAAAAAAAACCCCAAGATTAAATTGATTTCCATCTTCAAAAGTTCTTGGACCTATGTCTCCCATTACCCTCTGCTCAACAAACAAAACTTCTTTTCTTTTGCCTGTACCTCTTCACTCCCTGCTCTTTCAGCCAACACAAATGAATGATTTCCAAGAGCATCTCCTTAAGAAAGGATTAATCCAAAGAATACTTTTTTCTATTTACAGAAGAAGTAACCACTAGAGAAATTAAAAATTAAATAAATTATTATTTTGAATTAAAATACTGCAAGTTAAAATACTGTACACTGAATACATCAAAAGAGGAGATTAAACAGCTGGCTCTTTGGTGCATATTTTCAACGATTAAGGTAATCAATTCAACAAGGCTACACTAAATTATTTTAATATAATTGAAGTGAAAATATCTCTGCATTTTGAAATTTGAATCAACTTACAAAATGAACCTAGTAAGCAAAAAGAAGAGTCCTCCCCTACACACAGTGATCAGCACATACCACACTGTTACAAAAGTAATTGTTATAAGCCAAAAAATGAGAACATTCAGTCCTACTCTTACTGAGGAGAAGGGATGCAAGGAAAGTGGCATAATTTTCTGGGAATTGCTGACAGGTGCTTTGAACAAAGCTGTTGGAAATACAATATTCACAAAGAACAGAGGGATTTTTAAGCCTCTGGAAGTAAATACTTCATTGACCAAAAATATATGTAGAGAGCAGTCTGCTGTGTTTATGTGCCAATTGCCTTTCTCACAGCTCTGACAACTAACCCCAAAATGTTCATGAGCAGCTGCCTTGAACAAGTGGGCTCAGCTTATTTGGTGGCCCCACCTACACATAAGACATACTCACATTGCTGTAATTGTAGAATTTTTTACACTACTAGAAAAACATCAGTAAGCTTAACAACATGGCATCAAAATCAAATGGTTATCAAGTTCAGCAAAGGGAAAATTCTGCAAAAACTGCTTGCTTGCTGTATTTGTTATGCCTATAGCGGAATATAGCAGATCAATTTTGCTGCAGTGTGTGCTGCAGTCCCCCCATCCTGTTGTGGTTCAAGCACATTTGCAATTTTTGCTGAGGAAATGGAGTTATCTGCCATATACCTTTTACTCATTAAATTGGACACAAATGATGGTGCAAATTATGACATCAACAGAAATACTGTCTGCTCAGTTCTTCAGGACTCTGGTCTCTGCAGTATCTCCTCACCATTACACTTATCAAACACAGCAAGGTCATGAGCAACTTTGGTTTTTTCCCTCAATTCCTTTATACTATTTAGAAAATCCTATATACTAGCTCTGGTGACTGAATGTCTGAAATATCAGACTGTTTTTTGTAAATCACTGAGTGATTTTTAAAGCAATTCTTTGCTGTCTTAATTTTCCTTCTTCCATCAGGACCCCTACCTTATCACTGTCTCAAGTCAGTATAATGGACATTCTTTTACTTGTAACGCTTACAGAAACTCTCGACCTTTTCATGAACAAAATCCCACTGCTGCCAAGATAATTCATACATTCAATCTCAGTTTTTTAAACAAGATGATAACTGTTTAAACTCTTTCAAAATGCTCTCGTTACCATAATCCACATAACCTACGCTTAGTTAAGAAATATTACTTCATACCATCTCCCTGAGACTGACAAAGACCAGTGATTTAAGATGAATCTTCTACTTGATTGATATTTTTAGATGCACCTTCATTTCACCATCAGTGAGTTTTTGACAATTGGTCTCTTCAGAAGACCTCTCTCTCTCTTTCTCTAGGAGCTTCCGTCTTCTCTCTCATTCTCCATTTACATGCTCAAGCAGCACCCAAATCCTTCCCATTAGACTCTCCTTCCAAATCTGACCCCTTCACGCTGGCTTTATACATCTCCCTTCACCCAGGAAACCCAAACGGAACAGAAAATTCAGTACAACTAGTGGCTGGAAATGCCGGATTGATTTTGCTATTGCTAGGGCACATTTTCCTCTTGTGGCTTTTTACCACATTCACAGCACTAGCTCCATTATCCTGAAATAACACACAGATGGATTACTGCAGACAATGCAAAAATAAAAGTGAACTTTCCTACTGATCTAATGAAGTGCCACCTTAAAGTCCCTCTCAAACTCGACACACTTTCAACAGGAAGTGAAGGAGTGTAAATTTATAAGCAAGTTCTTTACAATGGCATCATCGTTCCACTTCATCAATAAGCAGAACTGGGTGCTGCAGAGATGTGTGCTAACTCAGGATTACTACATTGCTAACTTAAATACAGCTAATTAAATGAGAGTCAAAAATCAGTTTCACCATGGCTGTATGTTCATTGTAATCTCTACTTTACAGACATGCTCTAAATCATGTCTCTCACTTTTTTCATATTGTGTTTCCATTTCAGGAGTAAAACCTCCAGCAAATGACCATTTCCTCAACAAGAATCACAACAGTCCTTTGACAAAACAGACCGGACTGCAGCACAGGACAGAAACCACACCACAAGAAAAAATTTGTCCAGCATATTCTATCTGCCAATGAGCAATAGCAGCAGCTTCAAAGAGACTTACTTGCATGGGAAGGGCGTGTTATCTCCATCAGTTCGGGAAGAGGGCGGATGTGACCTCGGAAAGCTACTCTGGGGAATTCTTGCCCCAGCTGCACCCGGGGACGGTTTACATTCTGAAGCATGAAGTCTCCTGGGCAAGCACCATCCCGTGACATGCGCACAGCTTTCCACATTCTTAGTTATCAAGTCTTTGGTCCTGGCCAGTAGCTATGTGGTGTTAGTTTTCATCATGCAAGATTGCTTTGCAAGGAACATTTCTTAAAGAGGGAGCTAAATACTCTGCAACAGAGAATAATTTATTTGCCTTAGTCCCTAATTAATCTCAAATTTTGGGGCATTCAAGCTGTATTCCAAGTAGGTTAATGTTTCCTCTTCACTTGTTTCATTGCTCCTCTGTCTTCATTATCTTTCAATAATTAAGGCATTTTATTTCTGAATGCTACTAGTTCTCTTCCAAACCAGGTAATTCTATTTGCAGCAACCACTTCAACTGTACAGTTCATCTAAACATCTCCACCCTAGCTCCCTGAACATTCTAGAGCTCCCTTACTCAGATATGGGCACAGGTCCATAGAACAAGTTCCTCATCCTGTGGATCACCTGAGTTCCTTAAAACATCACAGATGATCCACGGAACAAAACCTAAAAACCTGATGGGTGCATACTCCCACACATGCAAACATACAAACTCAGGAGACAGCACAAAAGCAGTAACTGGATGTCCAAACTCTTTCCTCATAGCCAAGAAAAAACACTGTGACTAAACTGTAGCAGATATTCTACTGACTGGTTTTATATGGTTCTTCTCCAAAAGGTTAATGTTGTCTTTAAAGAACAAATAAATAAATAAAGGATTAAGAACACGGAGGACAGTATTCATGTTACTGCTTTCCTTCTGGAAGAGGATTAAGCCAGACACACACTGTTTCACTGCTTGAGCACACTGAATGCAAGTATTTTGTGCGAGCCATTGTATTTTCTTTAGTAACTGAGGGATGAAAACCAGAATTTAGAGAGAATTACAAACAAAAGACCTATATGAAAGTAACTAAAAGACAGATTAGCGAGGATCTATGAAAGCTGAACAATTAGGCACAGTGAGACTATTGTAAAGAAAGGACCCGGAAGCTTCACAATGCAATAAAGCCTACTCAGCCAGACTAAGATAACCATTGAGGAGGCAAGAGCAGTTGCATGACTTGACCTGTCAAGGTTTTATTCTCCTCTACTGCCAGTTTCTAAACGACCTTACAAAAAACCAGCACTCCCCTACTTCACATTCAGGTAGAGCAGCAGAAATTAGCACACCTTTTAAAAACTACAGGTTTTCCATCAGGACATGACTAACTCAGAGATGCTCACCTATTTCTAATGGAAACTTTATCTACCTGGCAAGTTAAGATGTGCTGAAGGCACAGACGGGCAGAGTCTGACCAGCTTTAGTCTAGCCCTCAGAGATAACAGCAAAAGAGAACAGAGCAATGCCAATTAAGCTACTGCAAGGTTAAAACATTAAAGAAAAAGCAAATTCTGAAGAGGGCTGAACTTTGATAAGAAACTTCTGCCACTTTGCTTCTACAGGCACATATCTGAGCTCATGCCAGCTGGCAGAGGCATGAACACCCTGCTCACAGCATCTCAGGAGGAGAGCAGCCTCAGACACGCTCTGGAGGCAGCAACGCTGGACACAGCTCCAGACACTGCTGGGACCTGGGAGGATGGCATGCAGGGCTGCCAGAATCCTCCCTGCCTGAAGAGTTACATCTCAAGTGAGGGGCTAAATTTCTTCAAATAATTTCAGTGCAAATCAGAGTACAAGTAAGAGTTGGAACTGAAATGCTCAGCTTGATAAAGAAACACGTTGGTTTATTTACCCCTTTATAACTAACAAACAGCAGACATTTCCTAGAAAACCAGCTCAAAGGACTGCCCAACACTCCTCCCCTCAATGTAATTTAATTTCTGGAGCAGAATAAGAGTTAATATCTCTCTTGTAATTGTACTATGCATGCACAGACTCCTTTGTGTACACCACAGTAAAAAACACTGTGATGAAATAGCCTGTCCAGCAGCTAATACCACATTTTGCTGTTATTCAGACACTATTTCACAAGTAATACTGGCCACAAAGCTTGTGATAGTTAAGGGCACAAAGTGAGCCATTTTCATGCATAGGGAACACTACTTGATCTGACTTTTTTTTTTTTTAAATTACAAAAACAACCCCATTCATACTTCTAATATTTCATGTACCAGAAACACTGGAATCTAAGATTAGAAATCAGAGTTGATACCCAAGTAGGTGCTGTGGGTTTCCCTTATTATGAGCAATCTAAACAGCAGGCAGTTATAGCCAACTAATCACACAGGCTCAATTAGCTGATCCCTGCAGTGCCTCTCCTGTACATGCACCTTGACATGCTGCAAATTACCTCTAAAGAGAGCCTAACCTAAATAAAACCCTAATTTACACATGGTTTAAGGTAGGCAAAATGAATCCCACTTTGGAAAGCAAGTTAGTTCTCTTCTGATTTATTTATACTTTCTCAGATTTTCATGTGCCAGTACGTTATGCAGATCTCTACACAACTGGTAATTAAGACAGCATTTACTTTGGTTTTTGACCACAAAATCAAAATAGGTTTGCTACACTTAACTGTTCTCACAAGACCTGGAAGCAAATGAATACACCCAACTTAGGTATTCTACTGGGGAAAAAAAAAATAGAGAAACAATGGGATTGCTCCAAACAGAAATTATTGCACAATCAGGTTTTATTAGTCACATTATTTTGAGGGCATTTGTTCACAGCCCTATGGATAAAATTTTAATATAAAAAGCTGTCCATGTCCATTTTTATCGCACTTTGGGGTTTTGGTTTGTTTTTAACACAGCTCTTGAGAAAGCACTTCCCAGACGTCAATAGCGATAACACTCACAAACTGTGCCTCCCAAAGGCTGTGTGATGTTCAGAGTGCTCTGCTCATCACCCACAGGCTGTCAAAACCTGCAGCTCTGAGTACTGCTGAGAAACAGAAAAGCCTCAACAATCTTCCTGGACTTTGCCAGCAGTCCAAGAACGCTGGTATCTCCACATTTCAGCAGCCAAGCACTCAAGAGTACTGCTGAAGTCTATCAAGAGTCTGTCCTTTTAGGATAACCTAAGAAACATGCAGATGACAATGTGATTTCAAATACATTCCAAATCTGCTTCTATTCATGTGGTTCCTCACGTGTGGCAGAGCTAAACAAAACTCTTATTCATTCTCAGAACTGTTATGGAACATTTTCCTTGGTTCACTCGCGAGACTGTACCAAATAATTCAGTGCACAATTACGCTTTTGCAGATATCATTACCTTGACATTTCATTAATGGAATTCAGACATTGCTTTTCTTAAATTACTCACTTTCAGCAATTTAGCAAAAATCCTAATCCCACATCAGCAGCAGTCCAAAGTAAAGATAACTTTCAACAATAAAAAAAGACAGCCTATTAGAAATATATGTTTCTCCACAGACAACACACAACTAGCCAGAAACACAAAGCATTTATAGAATGAAAATTCTGGTTACAAACTCATTTATGGCAGCAGAACAAGCAGCTGACATCATGGGATCTGATAATGAGGAATACTTATTTTCCCTTTAGCTACAAAGTACTCAGCATTACCCAAAGCACTTCTTTAATGAAAAAACAGAAAGTCATGATTTAACTTCCATATTTTTCAAACTTGAAGACACTAATTTCTTTATTTTGCAGCAGCAAAAGGACAGAAGTAGCAAAGTGACATTCCAAGCTCAGAAAAAAACATTTCTCAAAATGTTTTGAAAACTCCACTAAGTTCTTGTTTTGAGGCAGGCTGCTTCAGGTGTGTGGGGTTTTTTAACACGATTATTATATTTACATCAGAAATAAAATAAATATAAAATAAACATCATTGCGGCTAGTTAGATAAACTCATTCACATTACAAACTAGGCATTGGTAATGAAATAACCAACTGAAATTTGTTAATGGCAGTTCACACAAGACCTTGGGGTACCAGGTCTTTTTCACTGAAGGTGGCAGAAAGCACAAGCTGTAAAATACCAACTGACCCAGTATTTTATGAAAATAAAGGCAAAAGTCACACGAGATAAGAACCCACGCAACAATAAGGCTTATGAGAGGAAAGCAGAGCAGAAAAAAAGACAGACCTTTCCCTGGATAGCTTGAGATCCTCTACACTGTTAACAGGCTCAAACTATCAGTTATATTGGCAACACCAAATGCTCACGTCTGGTCCAAAAACAAATTTCCATCAGGAACTGCAGCTTAAAGACCAAACTACTGACATTCATGGGTATTTTAATAATATATGCTGTTGGTTCACTATTGTAACATTATTATGCTATGTAATAACATTATTTACTTCACTGCCAATTGACACTGTCAATATAGTTTTGAGTTTACTGAATTTTACCCAACTAGTAAAGGTGTGATTCTTAAGACTCATTACATACTATACTGCAGTACACATTTATCATCAGCAACAGTTATGGCACCTACAAAAGAGACTCAAAGCATAATTGTACCAAAAAAATAAAACAAAAAGCAGTATTATTGGTAATATATTCACTCCTCTGAACCAGCTCAGAGTTCAAAAGATGGCATTTGCTTGTGCTCTGCTTGAAAGAAACAGCCAAAACTTTCCCAGACAATAACCTATGCAACAGTTAGCCTGCACCAAAATTAGGTGTATGATTAAGCACAGATCTTGGATTTACTAGATCTGGGATTTACACTAGATAAACATGCACGAAGTTACAATCCGACTTCTACTGTACTTTGCAAAACTAGATTAGAGAACAGTCTCACTGATCAAGCTGACTGATCCTACGCAACTCAAAGGATTTAACAATTTAATAACCCTGGGTTTCAGAAAGTACCGTGACTTTATTCTTCAGTCAAGATACATTGATAGGTTCAGAACACTACAATTCTTTGTAGGTGCTCATATCAACATAAAGTACTTACCCTTTAGCAACAGCTCTTTGACATTTTCAGTAACTTGGTTTACCATTATTCTTCTTCCTGCTCTTAGCACATGCTTCAGTAAATGCCCCCTCTGTGAAGTCCTGAAGATTGGGCAACTTTAATAATATTGTATTCCCAAAAGAACTTTTTCTACCTGCTCTGAGTAAGTGCTGGCTGCAATGTTGAATTGGATTGATCTCTTCCAGGAAGCAAGAGTTTCTTACAGAAAGCTAAGCCGACACTGATATAATCCTTTCAACACGGAGAAAATACACAAATATCAGGATCTTACAGAAAATGCTACTTGTCAAATCCAAGCCCAGCCAGGTTTAAGAGGCACACTGCCTGTTGTGTGCCCACTTACTCAGAAAAGTGTGCCACAAATCTGCCACTTGCTGAATGTGGAATCAGACTGCGTTTTAAACCTGCTAATGCCACGAAAAGTGTAGCTCTGTGACGTTAGCCCTGCAGGCATTTCAGCTTTCAAGTGAAAGCAGTGATCTATTTCTTTCCATCTTCAATACATTAGAATATGATGACCCACTAATGGATGAACCATATGCAAGATCACCAAAAAAAAAAAAAAAAGCAACAGCAGGATTAAATGGGAGGTTTATATAAGATACACAAGGAAATACTAACTTAATGATTCTAAGCATTTCATAATTACCAGAACCCCCATCATTCTGCCCACTCACAGGAAGATGCTCTGGATACCAGCACAGACCACACTGAGACTTATCTACATGATGAGGCAGGTGCCGTCACCGGGAATACCTGTGTAATTAAAGATGTCAAATCACTTTGGAGAAATTGGATTTAGGAACTCACATCACTTAGAAGCTTTCATAATGTAACTTGTCATTGCCAGATGAGGAAAAACCACTATAAAAACAACCTTTGTATTTCACTGTAATCCACTTCAGAGGTTCTTTCATGTGGAACGACTCCAAACCATTTCTCACGACTATCCTCCCTGAAACTCTGTCCCTTCACGTGCACGAGGGCACCTCAGACCCAGCACACCCTCGATCAAAATATAGGGAGCAGCATTCTGGCATTTTCCCTGCCTCAGGAAACACCTCTTCTCTTCCTATAAAACACTCTCACTTTCTCTGAAAGACTGCACCATACATCTATGAGGCCAGCATGCAGATTCCATGCAATAACCAATTCAAAGTCACCTTTCTCTCTGATACCAAATACTGAAAACTGTTTTCAGCCCTATACGTGCTCAGCTGTCCACAGCTTCACAGCACAAGAGAGAAAGAAAAATAAAGTCCAAAAGACTCACACTACAATTCTGGACATGCCTGATCCCTCCTCCAGCTCAACACAGCCCAAAGAAACAATTGTACAGGCACAAACCATGGAGGGAGAGAAGGCAGACGGGAACAGGAAAAAAGCCAGTGTTGCCACCAGCTCAAAAAACTTCCTACAGGGAACAAGTGGAAAGAAGTAATGTAAGAGGTAGGATGCTAAATATGCTCCAGACACGCAGAAAAGAAAAAAAAAAGAAAAAAAAAAAAAGGCTTAATTACTTTGAACATCACAATGTATGTACATTCTGCGCATTGCATACTACACAATGTACATTCACAGACATCTACTATCCATTCCTAGAAGACAGCAAAAAGACATTGGAAACCCATTACAGCTTATTGTGAAACCCTGAACGTCCTTAGTTTCCAGTCAGTTAACTCATACAGAAAGTGCTGAACATCAGATATTTCTTACAATTGAGAAGTACTGTGTTCCATGTGAAAACAAAGCTCATGAGAGATTTTTTTTTTTTTAAGCCAAGGAAGAAAGAAAGGGGCGAGGGAGTTTTAAGGAAGAAGGGGCGGGGGGAAGAAGAGTTAAGCCTGTATACGTCCAAGGCTGAAATCTAAGGTTGACATTTCAGTATGAAGTGCTACAAACAGCAAAAACTCACTGTAACTCTGGTCACAGTACTTACAGACAGTAAAAGTCAGCATTAGACTTCTCCAAGCAAAGGGAGCCACTCCTTCCCACTGCACTGAACATTTCAGAGGGTGGAGAGAGCTCTGACACTGCACTTGATAAATAACAAACCACGATACTTCTAAAATACAAATATTTTAACACACACTTACAAAGAGCCCAGAAGTCTTCCAAAATAGCATAACGCACTTCACACAGCAACACAGCACAGACCAAGATAAAGTCAGATATCTGGAGAAGCCACAGTGGCTTTTATCATCATTTTACAAAAGGTTCATCGGTTTGCAAGAGCATCGGAGCAAAGTGAGTATAACACATTAGCTTACAGCAACTCTTCAAGGAGCAATCAGCAACATTAGATCACTTTTCTGCTCCACCAGTCAGGAATTAGGCAGCTGGAGCACAATCTAAGCCAGAAAAAACTCCAAGATATATAATAGTGAGATTGCTCCTGCTAAATATATGCTTCTACCACAAAGTCTACAAGAAGGTGTCTTAAAAGTGCAAAGGCAAAGTATTGCAATTAAATCATTCTCTCTGTGTTGCCTTTAGTTACAGCTTTAAAGCTCCTTGCATCTGTGCTAAAAAGCTTCTTAACATAGGGCAGAAAATCATCCTCCTGTCTGGTTAGATAGAATTGGGATTTACCAAACGTGGCCCAACTGCACCTCCTTTCATGTTTGGCTACCACGTCCCAGAAGTTAATCCCTGACATTGTCAACACATTTCCTGGAACACAGAGACACATCAAAAGTGAGTGGTTTGTGCTGGCCTAGGCAAAGAAGTCAAGATGTAAGTTCCATGTGGGAACTGAAGCAGGGGTTGGCTTGTCATGCTCTCAAAACAGCTGTGCCCCAGCACAGGGTGCAGAACACAAACAGGAATTAAGGGAAAGGAAGGGATCCTTTTGAGGGGAGATGATCAAGTGGTACTACTACCAAACACTTCACATTACAAATCACAGACTGGACAGTTAAAACCTTAGCATAAAAAAGCCAAAAATATACAGGAGCAGTAGGTTCTAAAATCAGATCTGTAAGACTATTAACAAACTTCTACCTTTGTGTCAGCTCTGGACACAAACAGCTACCACAGCAAGTCGTAGGAAAAGTAAGATCAATTATACTATTTAGAAGACGATCAGGAAGACAAAGCCCCTGAATGCAAAGGTAGAAGGTAGAGGAGGAAGAGTAATGCACTGTCCTCCACCAGAGATAGCAGCAGCAATGCCATCCTCTTGAATTATTCCTAGTCCTGACTCAGACCTGACCTCCTGCATGGAAATCCAGAGGTGGACTTTGCACACAGTAACTAAGCTCAGGGCTACTCATCTTGCAAGCAAAGACAGGGTCATAAAACAAAGTAGCACTGCTATAGATAATTTTATGGAAAACAATTATACTCCAGGGCATAAAAAGCTGTGTTTTACTGCAGCAATCAGCAATTTAAAGTATGCAAGAGCAAGCCTCAACAAGTTTGCCCTTCTTAACTCAGCAAATGAGCAGCTTCTAATGGCACACCATAAAAATCCTTTTTACCTTTTGACATGGAAGTGAAAGTCAGAAGTTTGCATGGTGTAACCTGCTTCATGATAAGAGGGTAAATACAGTGACTGAATGATGTTCTAAATCCCTCAGACAAACAGAAGAAATTGCTGGCTACTGAGAGGAGATGAAAATGAAGGTTGGTAATTAGACTGTAGGGAAAGAAACATATATTTTTGTTGAGGCATAATTACCTCGAACCTATCCATAGTGCAGCGTGCCTCTGCCCCACACACAGCTCTGCGTCATCGTCCTCTCCCAGGATCTTGTTATACAATGCCTGCCACAGATCCCTGCAAGCCACCCCCAGCAGCAGCTCACAGCTTTGACTCTCATTTCCAAAGTGATCGATGCATTGCATCCTCATGACAGCACAGACCACGTGCCAATCAATGAAAGACTTGGGCTTCCAGGACAATGCAGGTCACTCGGGAGGAGTGCAGAGAGAGGGGGAAATTGAGCGTTCTGGATCCAAGAGGATGGAGCTGTGGGCCAAAAAGCTAGGAGACATTAGACAAACCCAAAATGAAACCTGTGGGAATGCTGGTACACCATGCCTCACACAAAGGAGCTCCCTGGCGTCCTGGAGCAGCACTGTGACCTGCAGTGGGATACAGAGGTGGGATGATGAGCATCCCTGCACCAGCCACCTCCTCCCTCACCCCTCTGCCCAGCCCTGCCTGGCACTGCCTTCTCATCTTCTGTTCAGCAAAATGCTATTTCATTTACATTTCCAACAAGTCTGAAGCTGTCTCCAGTCAGCAAAGCATAACTGCCAAGTTATCAAACTTCCCCATTCATCCATAAGTTAATAGAGTAAAAGCTTTTTTTGCGGCAATTAGCACTTTATTCTGCACGTCAAATTCCATCTCTCTGTCCTACAAAGCACAGAGAAGATCAAAAGATGATTGAGAAAGAACTCCACTAGGTACCTTTAACAGCAACAACAATTTTGAAAAAATGTATTCCCAGAACTGCTCTAACCTATACTTCTGCTGCTCAGACATGAATTAAGACTGCTGGAAAGCAAACAACCTTCTTTTCCAGGCCATACCTAGCACCCACCACAAAATCTAAAGTCCTATTAAAAGCCTGTTAGGAAAAATGCTACTCCATTAACTCCAGGAACTTCTTTTTATGGTTCAGAAGTGACAGTTTGAAACTTGTGAAAGCATGTTTAAAATAAAAGCTACTGGGGATAAATAGGCAGTAAACAGGCTACAAAATAACCTCCAGATATAGTTGCATAAATATATATATACATACATATATACATGTATATATGCAGTTACAGTATACAAAATGCTGTCATATTCAAAATCCAGAGAGGTTTACCCTTCACACATTATAAGAGCTGTATTTTTCCTGGTTGTGTAGACTTTTTAAATTGAAAGACAGACATATTAACTGTGAAGTATTTGAGTCTGTAAAATGACTAATTTTTTTGTGTACATATTTTGTCATTTTGCTTGCTTAAAACAAAGGTATTTTTTGCTTGGCAATCGCTACAGCAGCCACTGTGAAAGATGCACAGTCCTCCATGCATGACAAAATCCAAGTATGCTGAAAGAAATCATCCAAAGCAGCTCAACTGAAAGAACAAGAACAGTACTACTCATTGCTAAAGGATCACTTGGCAGCACTTAAACAGTTGCCTATTGAAAACTAATAATTAAGAAAGAGGTTTTACTAAATCAAACAAAAAGAAAAAAACCTGAAACTTTATTATCTGAGAATAAAGCTTAGTACAATAAAGAGATAAAAAATTTCTGATTCAGAGGTTACTGAAGACAAAGGAAACACCCCTAAAATGTAATTCAAATAGGCTTTAAACCATGTCTTAAAATGGTGCATTTTTTTTTTCTCTGTAATTCAGGTCACAGAAAAAGTATTTAAAGAACAACCTTGAACCAACAAGTTGAAGACACAGACCCTTTGATCAGAGAAATCTTGTTCCACATATTGGTGCTAATAGCAATTTTTCTGTAATTTAAAGCACCCTGCACATTATTTATTGCATCACAATCAAAAACAGACGTAAATCCTTAATCTGGTCTCAGAAGGGGCAACTCATCAAATGCAGGTTTCCACCCCCTGTGGCACTGGGCATCCCCCACCCTGGTACATGCACTTAAAAACAAGGCAGTGGTCACTAACTCTGATCCTTCTCAAGGTGGCTGTTGCTAACCTCAGCCAACAGCATTTATTCTGTTTGGCTACATTTCCTAGTCACAGAGACTGCAAACCACCTTAGCTGTCATGCTACACAAAACTTCAGAGCAAAAGGCAGAATTAAATTTTACATTGAAAAGCATGCAAAAACTTACGCTTTAGTTCTGCTGCAGCAGGGAAAAGAAAGCAGATGTCACTATTCTCTTTAAGGAAGTGAAACACTGAAGAAATTTGCAACAGGAAATCGAATAACACACACAGATCAATTTTACACATGATAGAGAGGTGTAACACAAACACAAGACACCCAAAAAATACACTTTAAATTCTTTAGAAAAGTTCAGAGATTGTATAGGAGATATAGCTTTAGCATTATTAAAATATTCCCAAACTTAGTCTCAACTCAAGTTTGAAACGGCTGCTCAGCAAGCGTTGGCAGAGAGAATTAGACAGAAAATCCATGTCTTTTTGTACAACTGCTTAGCCTTCTAACGCAGGTGTTCTCCAAAACACAAAAAAATCTGCAGCTGCAAAAGACCAACAGAGGGTTGTTTGGTTTTTTTTAACAATCTTCTCTTAGTTTTTTGCAACATGCAGACCCACGCACACACGGGTACGGGAGCTGCTTTCACATCACTTAGACATATCACAAAGTTTCTTCCCAGAGCTTTCTCAAATAACTGAAATACCAGAGAACCCACAAAAAGGCCCATGTTTTCCTATATTTAGCTAAGTCTCCTGTTCACCAGCAGCTGGCACCACGATCCCCTTGGTACTGGACAGCTGCAGCCTCTCCAGCTCTGCCCTAACCACTGCACAAATTAGAAGTATGAGCCATGCTTAGCAAAAGTAGCAGTTTATACAGCAACAAGAACTTTTTTGTTTTCCTAGACAAGCATTTTAACAAATTGAACCTTACTACACTACCAGCTGATAAAATAAACTGGAGGTATCAACCATGGACTCCAGGAAAATCAGCTACTCAGAAAAACTCCTTTGCTTACAGGGTAGGCAAAACTTACAGGTGGTAAGTATATACCACCTCCTTCACCCACCCAGCTATTATAAACAGCTAATTATGTCACAAAGCACTTTTCCACTCTCATTTTTCACATGCTGAACTCTTATCTTTCCTTATCTGAAGCAAGAGTCCACTTCTCTACGCACCTGTATTGTTGAGAAAAGCATTCTGGAATTTAACACTGCAATCAGTGCTATGCTAATTAATGATTGCTCAAACAGAAAGAAAAAAAATTTAAAAAAGAAAAAATGAAAGATAAGGAAAAAATCCTAACAAAAAATACCTCCCAGGACTTCTAAAGTATGACCCTGCTGCTAAGACCCCTTTCAGGATCTGCACTGAAAACCATAACCACTGTTGTGGATCCCACAAGTACCCTTTATGAAACATAAACAAATATTTAGCACTAACAGGACACGTTTAATATCTCCAAATTTAAACATCATACTTTTCAGAGAGGGGAAACCACATGCCAGCAGAACAGAAGAAAAACCCTTCCTCATCAAAATGCAACTACATTGAACAAGATGCAGCCTCCACCCCATTTTCAGCAAGAGAATAGTTAACAAATCACCAAAAGAAGACAGTTCACCGACATCAGTATTGTTATTCTCAGGTTACTTTCTTTTCTCTGAAACAATTCAGAGGTTCTGCCTCAACTCCACCCCAGGCTGCCTCCTCAATGACTTCTTTCTGCAGTTTTGAGGCCTGACACAAAAAATGCTGAAGACAATTGAGCACCACAGGTTATGCAAAAATATTCCACTATGACCACTACAACAGTGCCATTTACCCACACTGCTGCCAGCAGAAGTTCTTAAGATAACTTAAATGTTATTTGGACATGTTTCTGTCGGTCCTATTTAGCTGTAGTGTCTAATTTATTACATGACTAATTTTATCTTATCTCTGGACTTTGCCAAAACACCTACATGTAGGGATTAAGCACTTTGAAGAAGAATTTTTGAATGATTTATGCATCCCCATTAAACACATTTTATGGGAGCTTAGCTTCAAGTCTTGCAAAAGACTGAAAATCTTTACTAGCAAATTACCACATATTAAAGCAGTGAACCAGGAAGATGCTTAAAGTAAAAGCGCACCACTCTCACACCAGAGCTGCACCCACATTCTCCAAAAGAGCTCATGGCAAAAGAGCAACAGAATCTGCTGCTACACAAGAGCCCTGAACACAGTGATACAGAATGTAAACTTGAGGTAAAGGTCTCAAGTCTGGTCGGAGAACTCTGGGCTTGGAGGAAGCCATGTGATAACTGGAACACAAGCAGAGCAATTGCTTGGCAAAAACCAAGGGTGGCAGCTGACCAAAGCTGGTTAGTGACACCAAGCTGATTAGTGTCTCATTTCCACAAACAAAAGTCAAGGGAAGATAAATAACTTCCCACAGGACACATGACATTGCCACACTTTGGTTAACTGGGTGCACAATCACTGTGGAGCTGAGATTCCTATTAAAGCAAAGTGTATTTGATTTTTAAACACTATTCAGACCCCACTGTCCCTCTTTTTGCCCTGTGTACCCAACCTAACATGCTGGCTTTATTTCAAAGACTGAGGGGATGCCAAATTCACATTTCTCATCCCTGACGATCCATAAAGAAGGGCTCACGTGTTTATCATAGGATCACAGGATAATTCTTTGTACTTCTTTTTCTAAATGAAAGATGTCAAAGTCTATTACAAGCAGTGGCAGTCAGCGGAACCTACTTAGAAATAAAAGGCTGATTTTATTCATAAGCAAGCACTGGAACTATCTGACAATGTTAAATTATTGCACACTGAGTAATGTCTTCTTATGGAAATGGTTGACAAGGAATTCTGTTGCAGAATGTCTGTAGGGTTTAGATGACACCCTATCACTTGATGTCCTAAAAAAAGCAAAATTCAGGGACAAAAAAAAAAAACCCTTCAAAACCAGAGATATGGCAAAGGCTGGGGTGGAAAGATCAAACTGAAAAAAGAATCCACCAGCATCACAAGCAACAGCCTAAGATATTGCACAAGCAGTGCTGGACAACACAGCCACTGCTCTGCAGACTGTTACAGAGCAGCTATAAACAGTCCCAGTGCCATGGCCACACTCTGGAGGGGCATTACTGAGTCACCTTAACCCATCCAATCAAACCGAGCAATCCAAACACATCTTGAAATCGGGTTCTGAATAGCAAGCTGACAAAATAAAATCTTCCCAGCAGAAGGTTCACCACAACAACGGCAACCAGTTTCTCACACTGACTGTGATGGAGCTGCTGGATGGCACCGAGAGCCTGGAGCACGGGCACTGTCGGAATCTATGCAGGGCCAGCATCAACCATGTGCACTTCAGTAAGGCCACAACCCCAAACTTGAACTCTGCACTCAGGTCAAACAGTTTACCTTATCTGGAAGCAGGGGCATCACCAACACCAACAAATCCCTCCATGAGCCCCGTAATCAGCAGCCACAGAGGGCTCTGGAGGCTCCCTCTCTTTCCTGCAGTGCTAAACAGCTCTGAGATACTCTGACTGCAAGAGGAGCTTCCACCTCTGCTGTGTCATATCATCAACACCCCCGGTATGAGGCCAGGATACTCTGCACAGGATGTAGAAACCAGCACCAAAACCAAAAGGAGAAACACAAGAGAGCTCAGATTCCCCTCTACAGAGCTACAGACCCAAGAATCCTAGGAAAAGACAGAAAAGGCTAGTGGGGAAGAACATGCTTGTCAGCACAGGTAGGCAAGACACGCATCTTTATATGCACACCCTGAGGATATGATACAATACTTAATTACTGTGAAAGTAAATTAAAAAATAGAAGGCAGTTAGAGTTCAAACAGAAACAGAACTAGCTACCATATATTAGTAGAGAAGTTACTAGATATTTATCAGCTTTAAAATAAAGGGACTCAGCTAACTTCCAGCAGCATGGCTGTGCACTGCAGCTGGGACAGCAGCACATTAGAGACCACAGCCTGGGACTGATGGCCTGTGACAGGAGCAGGGTGGGTATTCTGAAGTGTGCTGGTTGCACACATCCTACAGGCAGTCTCATACCCAAAAAAGTGGTGGTTTGAGTCGACCTTCCTTGATCCACCATGGCAGCAGCTTCCACAGGCCACACTTACCAACCCATGGCCAAAGCTAGCTACTGGAAAAAGCATTCCATGAGGTCTCCACCTCGACCTGCTGAGATGGGTAAAAAACACCTGTTACTTTCATACGCACATGGACTATATGGTAAGTAGCCTGAGAGTAAAACAGACCTATTTTACAAAACAAATTAAAGGCCCTGCACAGCCTAAGGGCTAGTGCCTCAAATTGTCTGTGGTAATAGACAGCTTGGGAAAAGCACCTAGCTTTCATCATCCTAAAATACCCACACTAGCCAGGGAAAGAACGGGCATTAGGGCTATGTAAGCTACTTGGTACATGAAATCTAAAATTTCCTTGAAAATGATGCAAAGAAAGAAACTCCCAATGCGCACATTCTCAGAAAAATGAGCAAGCTAACAAGGCAGGAAATGAACTTTGTTCTTATGACAGTTGAGTATCACTCAGCAAAATAACCCTGTTGCCTTCCTTAAGCACAGGCCTGAGCAGTGCAGGCTCCCTTCAGGGATTACTGTACAGTCAATAATATTTGCAGTCTGAAAGTTTGACTGCACGGGCAAGGAAGAACAGGTCAGGTGTTTACTGCTTTTTCTTTTGTTGCCTAGAGTCACGCATGATTCACAGAGGGTAAGTCAGATTCAACAGATGAGCCTGTGGGAAGATCCTCTTCCTAAAGGTTACAGAAAGCTAAACATAACCAAGGCAGAAGAAAAAAACACACTGCACAAAGAGCTAAAACAACCTTGTACCAGAACTATGCTGCTGTCCAAATCTAAGTGTCCTTCACATTCCCACTAGAAACACTCTCTGTATTTAAAGTGATTTATATCAAAAAGTCACAGCAAAACACCAAGACAGACTGAACACTGGTATTAGCTGCCTAGTTAAAGAATGTACTTCTCACCACCCAAAATCCCCTCCTACTTACGTGATCTTCTTCTGTAATTGGAATAAATTAACCCCTAACAAAAAGCAGCTCTGCCTGGCAGGAGCAGTTGTGAGAGCCACACAGGCACAAAGCACTTGCTGTAGTATTCAAGGGCCCGGTTTGCGGGAGAGACCTTGCTGGGCAGCCGCGTTTTTCAAGACGAAATAAGCAAGTCAAGCAGCCACCCAAGACTCGAATAATTTAACTGAATTCTCTATCACTCGTTTATTTTGGCAGTGCAGCGCCGAAAACATCGGAGCCTATCTCCATATTCTCTTATCACCTCTGGAGACGGCAGCCTGTGGGAGCACCGATAAGAGCCGACCCCCGTGGCAGCCCCGCTCCCCGCTGCACCCCGGGCCATCCCCGAGCGGCTGGGGGGCGGAGGGAAGCCCGGGCTGGCTCCCGTGCGCTCCGGGGAACGCCGCGGCCAGGGCATCCCCGGGGCAGCGCTCGGCTCGGCCCGGCCCGGCCCGGCGGGCTGACAGCGGCCACAGCGCTGTCCCAGCGCGCC
>VZRL01000950.1:4773167-4814952 GCA_013397895.1 Origma solitaria
CGAGAGCGCAGTGATGGATGGCACGGCTCGCAGCAGCCGCTCCCAGCGCGGCGTGCGGCGCCGAACGGCGCTGTGCCCCCCGGAGCCGGGTGTGGGCAGCGTGCCGCCACCGGGCCATGTGCAGCTGTGCCCGCTCCCTGTGCCGGCAGTGGCACAGCGGTGTCCCCTGCGCTCGCTCTCGGCTCTGGCGGCACGGAGCCCTCGCAGGGCCGTGGCGAGCGGGGCCAGGCAGCGCTGAGGGCGTGCGGGGCGCGGGGCACGGCGCTGCCCGGGGCACATTTGCATGCGGGCCGGGCCGAGGGTGCTGTCGCTGTATGCAAAGCACACAGTTGCTAAGGCAGCAGACTGCCGGCCCCACGGACTGACTGTGGCCCTGCTGCTCAGACAGGGGCCAGCATTGTTCGGTCGCACTCACGGAGGCAGAGCGGGACATCCCCCCCGTAAAGCTCGGGACCGCCCGACCTCCTGGGTCTTGAAAAAGCTTGAAAAAGCTGGCGCCAGTGATGGGTATCTTGGCCTTCATTTCGTGTATGGTAGCCTTCACATGGAGTTTAAATGTGAATTAGTAGTTGATAATGTTATTTATTGTCTCTGTTTGAAAGGTAGCCTTCACAGCCGTATGAAGGATTTCTTTTTAGTGTGTTGCGTAATTGTCAGAGAAAAAACTCTAGAAAACACTTAGTTGTGTTTAACTATGGACTGTCAACACAGAGTAGTTCTGTAGATTTCTGTAGACTAAAATATTCCCTAATCAAGAAATCGGTGTACAGTGACAAGACATTACAGCGCAGATGTGAGTTTTGTCTTTGGTTCACACAGGAGTCTAGAGAGGGTACAAAGCTTAGAGCAGAGGGAGAGGCTAAGCCTGGACCTTCCCTGTGCTCAGAACCTCCTTATCCCCAACTTTCTGAGTATGTCCTGCTTTTTCAACAAAGCAACCCCAGGTCACTGGGCGAAAAAAATTTGTAATGAGCAGAGGAGAGACAAACATGAGGGAGAACACTTTGTTCACGAGAACTGAGTAATAAGCCTACTTTTAATTAGTTGGGGTTTGAAATAAACATGAAGGATCCATGCTGTGGAGCGACTGCTGCGAAGGGGGTACAGGTCTCTCAGTTCACTTAGCACAAAGTTGCTGGTGGACCACCTCTGGGGAAAGTCAGAGCAATTACACCTCTTGGATTGATCAGACAGGTGGAAAGACTTCTAAGACCCCTATGCTTTCATATAACCTAAATTTTGCTTTTGTCTCGTTGCTCTGTTGGAGGAAACAACAAGGATCTTCACGTGGCCATGTGTATTGGCCATCTCTGCAACAGCCTCATCCGTTTTGAAGGAGATTGAAAAAAAAACAAACAGAATTTCCTCTGTTGGAAACTCCTAGTGTCTTGAAGACCTCGGGTGAGATTTTTTTTCCCAGTAACCTTAAAATGAGCACATTTGTAATTGTGGTCCCCTGAGATCTATAAAGTTTTACTTGCAACTTCTCTGGGCAAGCAATACTTTTTCCCTTCAGAGGAAAGTAGAACAATGGGCCAAAAAGTAGCATTTTCTGTTTTACCCTCTATGGTTCAATTACATTTCATTAGTGTTCATGAAAGGTATGACCTAAATAAGGTAAAGCCCACCAAGAAAACAGGAAAATTAATTGATAGGGGACAAATAGTTTTATATCGAAAAAGGGCGCTTCCTTCTCATTGCACTTTTGAAAGATGATGTGGCAAGGAGAAGCCATTCTTTAGGCACCAAAAATGCATCTATGCCATCACAAAACATTTTAGTATCATAAAATCAGTGGTACTGAAATTGTAACCCATGAGCAGAAAAAGTTTTATAAAAAGTGAGGCTCATGCACATCTACCAGCAACTCCCTTCTCTGGAATGGAATCTGTATCCAAGTATCTTAGGAGAGAATTGAGCCCTAGGAAACTATTAAAGTCTACTGAGGGAAAATATTTCTTTTGTCTAAGTACAATGTTTTTTTCTGACTGGTGGAAAGACCATATTTAAAGCTAAGAAGTTATCTACCCATATCAACATTGTTTAGCATCTGGTTTGTAGGAGAACACAATTTCAACCTGGGTGATTAACATTTTTTTCTGAGGATAATTAGTGACTCTGAGTGGTATGGGTGGCCATCATAAGCTCAAAAGTTGTCTGATACGAATATGATGCTGGAATGAAACTAGATGATCTACAATACTATAGCATTTGCCTGAGAAAATATTGCTATCCTCTCATTAAATAACAGGGATGAAAATAAACTGGTTTTTTACAAAGCTAACTAGAATTTGGTTTTATGGTTTCATATGGGTACAGACTGGTCAGTGAAAACAAAAAGCAGAGACAGTAATTTTAATTTCCTCCTTTTTTCATCTCTCTCTACACGCCCCAATCCAGTATCAACAGAGAAGAACTGCACTTCTAAGAAAAAGTCTGGTGGTTGCACAGCAAAAAACAATGAATTCAGCTCAGCAGAATCAAGGCTTATTAAAAAAGGTCTGTATTTTCAATACTTTAGTGTACATTTAAAGCATCAGTGAAATCAGCAGCCTAAACATCAGCAAATCCATCATCTGCCCTCTGATACACAACCAAGAATTGCTTTTTAAATTGTTATTTACTACAGATCATATAATCAAAGACACAGTTCTGTTCTTAATTAGTAAGCACTGGGTATTTGTGAACTACCTTAAGCAGGTAAAGCTTCCAGCTGGAAGGTCAGTACACTTCCACAGCAGACAGCTGTGTTGTTCAACTTAAAAAGACTGTATGAGAAGATCTGAGTCTTCCAGAAGGGCAGTTTGGTAAACTCTGTAGAGCCTGACATAAATCCTCAGGGCAGGCGAGTGAGGTCGAGTTTGCCTTGAAGACTTTATTTGCAGGTGAGACCTCTGAAGCATTAAAAAAGGAGCTTGGCTTTTACAGCCCAGCACGAGACAGTGACTGCACACATGCTCAGCTGTCAGACAGGCCTGGCTTTCTGTGCAGGGAATTCATCCCTGCCCTGGCAGACAGCGCTGAGCTGCCCTTGGGGTGCCCATCCTGGGAGAAAGCACAGAATTCCTGCCAGTGTTAGTTATCACCTGCAGGGACTCAGCCTCAGGGAGGGATGTGGTGCCCACGTGGCAAGGCCCTGGTACCTGAGCTCTGGAGTATCTTTGCTTCTGGACTTGCAACAGGTGATGTTAACCTCAAACAACAAAAAGCAACATCATTTCAGCTCCTTCTCAAAGCAAGTGATTTGCTAGTTAAGGATAGGAAGATCCAGCGTCTGAAACTGTGTTTGAGGACAGCTTTTCTTGTCTTCCTGAATTTCATGGGGAGGTCTAATTTTAAATAGCTTATTTTTTTCTAGCTAGGAGAATCAAGGCCAAGCCAAAAGTATCATCTATAGAAATAAATAAGTCATAATATTGCAATTCAGATTTTTTTTTAATTCATCTCTCAAATTGTGTTGCCCCTAACATTATTTTGGTGTGCTCTATAATAACATGATACCTTAAAAGCTTAGTAGAAAGTTTAAATTAATTTCCTGTAAATGAAGCTTTGAAATATCTCATTGGTGGCATAACCTGCCCAGTTATTGCTGTCATTGTTGACTATAATGTTTATGTTCCCAGGGAGAATACATGTCCTGCTCAGAGGTATAGGCACAGGATGCAGTGCCCTAGAAGCGTGAGGGATAACATCCATTACTCTCTTTCTCCAACGTACATAAAACTTATTGAGTAGAATATCTGTATTCTGGTATTTTAGGTAATAATCATATTGTGTCTCTGTTAACAGAGCAGTATAATGATTACTCTTTGTCAGTGGGACAATCAATGAAATTATGCTGTAAAACCATGGAAAATTTCTAAACCATAGGACATGAAAAGTATTTCTGAAACATCCTGGATCATACAGTTAGTAGCAGGGTAGTGACCCAGAAAAGAAAATATGTTCTGTTGGAACAGAAATAAGGTGGTTGGCTAAAGGAGAGGTTTGCAGATTTATAACAGCACAGAGGTAACATTATAATAATCTGTGAAACTGAAAACCTGCTTAGTTAGCTACCATGCAATTGGGAAAAAAACCCTGATATCTGAAAGTATTAAATGTTTGCAAGTTTCAAAGCCAACCTTTTGAAGCCAACAAAGCATAGAGATATTCAAAACTGTGTAAAGAGAAAGGCTGGGATACACACAGCAGGGAATCGCTAACTGTTATTTATTGTTTTGAAAGATTTTTCCCACCAGAGTGGAACCTGGGTGACAAACAGCCAAGAGCTGACCATCAGAAATAAAATAACAAAACAAAATTCACCACTGCCAAGGTACAGTTTCCCTGGATGTCAGGCTTGGCAGGAATTCTGCAAGTTCATGGCCAACATTTCAGCATAGTGAACTTTGGTTTTCAGCACATTCCTGCTTCTCTACATCCGAGGATCACACCAGCCTTGTGGACAAAGCAGGCCAGAAGTGGCAACCTGGCTGTGAAGGTTTGTCACTCACAGAGCAGGATCCAGCTCCCATGACAAGGACAGGCAGTGGCTGGAAGAGAGCCTTTGGAGAGGACCACGCCATGTGCAGCCACGCAGTAAATGCTTGTGGGACATGCAGTGTGCAATTCCCCACACGCCATTTCCAGGGAAGAGTAAGGTGTGGAAGGACCACTTTGTAGCAAGGTGGGAGCTCTTCTGCTAATGACAACTGAAAATTTTGCTGTTCTGCTAGAAAACATATCACAGCTTAAACATTGAAAGACCACAAGAGGACACTATGGTGCCACTTACCTTCAAAATTTATTTACTTTAAGGAACTTCTGCTTCACTTGTAAAATTACATATAACTGTGTTTGATACATGCAATAGCCATTTCTACAAAGATAGCTTGATCTCATCTTTAGAAACTGAAAAATTACCTTGTCCTTCTTGTTACCTTTCTTTCCTGCTCACCCAGGTTCTGTATATTCATAAAAGAAGAATAGTATCAAGGTTTTCTACAACAAGCTTGTTAAACATGGCAGTGATTTTTAGTGTAGAATTAAGATGCTGGAAAAAATACTACTCAAATACTGTTTTGGTGTGTTTTTTTCCTTATATCCTTTTTTAAAGGGATCAATTTTCAGATCAGTTACATTTTTAGCATGGGTAGATTTGTCATGGTCTATTTAATTTTTAATAAAGGGCTCAGAGAAGAAACTGAGCACAGGCCTAGACAAGATTCTTGAGATGCTGAGTTTAGCTACAGGAAAAAATTCAGGAAGATTAATCGAAATGGACTTTTCAAAGCTGTATTAAACTTCTTTCAAATGTTTGTATTCCAGACTTTAAGGGACCTTCTTTTGAATTGTTTGATGAAACTTGTATTAGCTTCAGTTTTAATCTCACTTAGTTCATCTTTGTTTCTCAGCAACAACCCTCAGGGGAACTTGAATTCCTGTTTCCTGGGCTTTATGCTTTCCTTTCATTGCAGAATTGACGAAATAAATGTTTTATGAAAACAAATAGACCAGGTGCTGAGAAAGGCCTTCAGAGGAAAATACCCATTATACAGAGGAAAGAATCATCTTAATGGAGTTTAAAAAACAATTTGGGGAGAATCAACGGCAAAAGAGCAAAATTACATGCCCTCATTTGAGTTCTGATTGTTGAGGCCAGAGCCTTGATTAGAAGCAGCAACTTTTCTCTGTTGTAAGATAAATGCTCAACTTTGTTTACTTAGCTTGCTTTTTTTTCCCTCCACTATTTGTTGTCTCATGACAGAAGCAACTGAACCAAGTCCAGTACCTCTCTGAGGTCACAGTTTTTGGAAAGACGGGTTGGTTGTTGCTTTTGCTTTGCAAAAAAAANAAAAAAAAAAAAAAAAGTCATAATGAAGTTATAAATAAGCATGAAGGTTAGTGAAAGCTTTTCCATTTCTCTGGTTTCAGAAGATAAAAAAAGATAACTATAATAACATCAAATAACAATTCCCATGTCAAGTTGTTCTATGTAGATGTAAGGCTTGTAGGTAAGATAGCGAGGCAAAAATCAAGACTAGTTTAAAAAAAAAAAAGAAAAAAAAAAGAAAAAGATAATTCTTGTAACACTGAAACAAGCCTTCCAGAACAGTCCAAGCAGGGTTATCCAGGATCACAGTCTGTCCTGAAAACAATTCAGATCCACTAAAATACTGCTCTGGTCTGCAAATTAAATCCAACAAATCTTATGAGCAAACGACAGCCACTATTAGTGGGAAGACTCTTCTGGTTATTTAGTGTTTTTGTAGTTTAAACATGTTACATTTGCAGAATTTGAAGCAATTTGATCATTTCCATATGGATAAATCCAGAGAAGAGCAAACAGAACTGCTGTTTTCAATAGCAAATGGAAGAAGTCCAGGTTGCAGTCTCACTCTGCTTTTGCACTCCTCCCCTTCCCTAACACTGAGCATGGTTAACCCAATCACTGACATGATCAGCAGGAAACTCATCCCTTGAAGGAAGAAAACAATTTTGAGCTAGATCAGCTTCCTGAGCAGCTTACACAAACACCTGTGCTGTCCCAAGGGGCAGTGGAGACAACCTGCAGGACAGAGCAGTGCAGCAGCTACAGTGACACTGGCATGGGCTGCTGTGACACTGCTCCTCACTCCAGAGCGGGAGGAGGATGCAGTGGTACCTGGCTTTTCAAAGCTGATTCTGTGGTGCAGATGCCTACCAAACCTTAGGTGTAAAATCCAAGTTAATAAACTTATATTCATATAGGTGGTTAGACTTAATGCGGGATGCTGACCTTGAAACGGAGAAATGTGCTGGCATGTTGCTTGAGCAGCTCAATGCCCTGCAAGAAGAAATGTAGATGCTAAGCACTGGCACAGCTGAGCAGTGTATATCCAATGTAAAACATGCAGGAGTCCTTCCACAGCCCAAACAAGCCACCTGCTGGGTGCAAGCTGGGTGCAGGGACTCAGCTACTCAGATTTTAGGTGGCACGACTGCCGTGTGTGTCAGAGCAGGAGCAGACTTTGGAGGTTTGATTTCTAGCATCACCGCCTGCCCAGATGACACAACTGAGAACTGAAATGATTTATTTCTGTGGACGCTAAGGTCCATTAGTCTGGAAAAGAATAGTACTGGGGGAAGGGCCCTGGCATCAACCTTTTAGAATCAAATCAATAGTCTGCATCGATATTATGCCTGTAGTTTTGGGCTGTTCATATCACAGATGTAAAAGCATGAGCCTTCGATTGTTTAGAATGCCTTCAACTTCAGGACTTTTGAAAATCAGCCTATGATACTTCACAGTACCTAGATTTTGAGATTTACAGAAACAGTAATAAATACTTTCAGAATTCATGTTAGCACAACTCATTATTTAGAAGAGGTAAATCATGGCTTGCATTCTTTCATTTGGCAGCCAACAAAGCTTATTCCAAAGTTTGTATCTCAATTATATCTGGTACGTCACTGATACCAGCAGCCATAATAGAATCTGTCAGCTGGACCTGAATGCATTCGAATTACCAATGCAAATGGCTGTTATTAATTGGGGCAGGGCAAAGGCATTCAATTGCAGCATGAATCATCCTCCCATTGGGAGGCAGAAAACAGAGCACAATCATTTTATGCTTGAGTTGTTACAAATGCAGTGTTGCGACCACCATTGCGAGTTTCTGTCAGGGCTGGAGACACCAGCGCCAGAGTGAAGGGTCACTACATTTTCTGAGAGCAGTCACAGCTGTATTTACGTGACTTTACTTTTGAAATTAATTTCTAATGAGATGCCTTTCTACAATGTTTCAAGCTGTGTGGTTTTGATTATTTAAGCAAAATAAATTAGCTGCATCTATTAAACAAGCTGGATAACACGTGCATAACCAGGGCACAAGATTCCAGGTGTTGATTTGGCCTTCTGGTTTTTTTCCACACAAGCAACTTATCTGAAGCGCTCTGAATTAACATTGTAGCTGGTAATGGAAAGGGGACTGTGAGATCATGGCACATTTGTGAGAAGTGCTGTGAGGCAGAGGCTGTCCTGACCTGGTGCAGGTGACCTTGCTGGTTCCCCATGTGCCTTGTTCTTGACAGCCTGGCTAGGGATTTGCTGCAGGTAGCTCTGTCACGCTGAGCTCACTGCAGTGCCTGATCCCTTTCCATGGGCTCTGGCTTGCTCAGCTTCAGCAGTGTCTGGGTTTGGGTGAGGCTGACTGCCCACACCCAGGGTGCTCTAGGATTAAACCTGCTTGAGTTTCTCCTGCCTGCCATGGAAGGGGCAACCCTTGCCTCTGATATCAACCCAGAGTCCTCATGATACTCTGGCCTTCTTTCTGCCACAGAGGTGCACAGCTCTTTCTGGGTCTCATGGCCCTCTGAGCATCTGCATTGTTTTGTGAGATTACACCAGTGTCCTTACAAAATTTTAAACAATATTTTATTGAAATTTCATGTCTATGTTTTGCCACAAGGTTACAAATTACTCATTTGCACAAGCAGTCAACAAATAAGCACAATACATTATAGATAAGACAAGTAATAGAAAAATATTATCTGTCTTTAATAAAAGGAATGTATCTTTTTAGTCCATGCTGTAGTATGGGAAAATAAAAAAGTAAAAATTAGCAGGCAGTAAAGTGACAACACAGTTTAATGAAAACAGCTGGAAGGAATAAGGAAGCTTCTTACATTTCAAGTATGTAATGAAACAACTATCAGAGTAGTAGTTCTGAGAAAAGAGACCATGGGTGGCAGTTTTGCAATGGCTTATGAACCTATTAGAAGAAGTACTGATGGGAAATAAACGTTTGCCCCATTGAATTCATCGTTTTACCAGTAAAACACGTTCTGATGCCAGTCAAGCAAAATCAGGGAGGCCGGACTTCTGAGTCAGTGCAGTAATTCCCTTTTCTACAATCATAAATAGGATCAGTATTTACTGAGAAACTATTCTCAAAAACTTGGCTTGTATGCAACTGGATTGTTCCACATGATTTGTAAAGTATTTGGTAATGTACAGGAGTATAATTAGAATATATTTATCAAAGAGACCATCTTATCAAAAGATATTAATGAAGCTTAATTTTGACAATATAAAAGAACAGGGTCCTTCCAGAAACCCTACTTGTACATGGAATGCAGAAATGGATGGTAGGAACAGTCTCAAATGCCTCTAGAAAAACAGTGTCTTGCTGTTTTTCCATTCAGTTCATGCCCAGGCTTCTCTTTCAGTTGTTAAATACTTTGTGTGTTTACAAATGCTTCCCTTAGATCAATTACAGGGCTTTTATTCTACACTAAGGCTAAATTCTGTAGATATCAGTAAATAAAAATTGGTATCATAAAATTAACAGCAAGTATCGTGGGAAAGCATTTACCAGCAAGCACTGGGAACTGACCCTACAAAGATGTAGTGCTGCCATCTTATAATTTCATTATGAATCTCAGTATATTTGACTAAAATGTCTATTCTGGGCCTACCAAGAACAGGCCTGTCTCAATATATGCTCTGTTCCACAACAGTAGCTTCTAACTTCACATACCTTGCATATTTCAGAACGTATTCCAAAGGCTGAAACAGCAGATTTATAATAAAAAGGTCTCTGTCTAATCTCATGTCTATGTCCATTGGCCATGGCCTGACTTTAGCCAGCTAGAATAAAAATGAAAATAATAAAACATGTTACTGGTAATGATAATTGTTTAAATGCCAAAAAGATTTCCACAACCCTCTTACAAGCCCGACTTCCTGCTTTGTCCTGGCTTGTTCTTGCTCCCATCTTCACGAATATGCTGCAAAGAGCTGTCCCCAAGTTATAGAAAACTCTCTACAACATTGCCTGGCCACCTGCACCTGAATGCAAGAGATGTACCTCCACCCTTCAGTCACTGTCCAGTTGCCCACTGTCCTGGTCAGGGCTCAAAAACAAGATTCAGTACTTCAGGATGGGTCTTTAAAGCTAGTGGTGGGCATGCAGTTCAAACTGGAATAGGCTTGTCATCAATCTTGTCATCTTAAAAATCAAAACAAAACCCCAAGAAACCCAAGAAAAGCACTCTTCTCCATATGGCAGCCATCAACTATTGCTGAAAATTGTACAATTTAACAAGAAGTAATATTTGAAAATGTATTGGCACAGATGTCTTAATCCTAATCTCTAGTTTCTGTGTGGAACTGCTGGTTCTGGACTCCAGTATTTATGACACAATACTAGTACCAAAACCAATATCAAGTATTACAGAATTTCATTAGATGTGAATGGTTTTTTTTAGCAATGTTGGTCCTGGTCTAACCAAGACAATACAGATTTTATCACTTCAAATTCTAAATACTTCTGCTACATCATTCATAATTTACATCAATTTTCAAGTATGCAGGTGAATTTATAGAAATAATATTTATTATAGTTTTCCGTTAGCAAAACACAGAAAGATAAGTAATTGCATTGCAGAGTACTTGATAAGTCTCTCTCTAGACTCCATAGATATTATGATATATAATACAGCATTAAACATGATACAAGTGTCAGACTAACAGGTTGTGCCACAGAAGGAAATCCAAAGGACCTGGCTGGCTGAAGCTGAGGCTTACGTAGGTCCAGGCGACAGGAATTTTGTACTTCTTGCAGAATTTCACTTTCACCTACGTCCTTTACTCCAAAAGTGTTCCGCACCTACAAAAATTCAAAAGGTTGTCCCTGAAAGCGAGACAGGCACAACAGCCAAAAGCTTTCTGCAGCTGGCAAATTCAATAATATTTTGAGTTACCCAAGTCAAACTGTATTGCAAAACCACATCTGAATGTGAGGAAATCAACATCATTATTGTGCTGTTTGCATTCTTATGAAACACTTCCCAGAATTCAGCACAGATACATTGCAGGCGAGACTCACAGGCCTGCCTGCTCTTTGTGGGGGTTCTCTCCACACATGGAGCAAACAAACTCGTGAGCCTTCTGCCCTGAAGTGAGCTCACACTCTCAAGACAGAGCTTCAGCATCTCTAATTTAGAAGGAAGAAAGTATTACTAAATCCCACAGATTGGTTTGGTGTGACGAATTTGAGCCTCTTCATAATGTCAGCCTGCCACACAATGAAGTCGGCATTATGTTGGTATTTTGGCAGATTAACTGGAATAGTGCAAATTTCCCTGATTTGTTCGTCCAACATGCCCGAAAAAGACAAGCAGAAGACAAGTGAGTGAAGGCATTGAAAAGCCAGTGAAATATATGTTGTCTATAAGACTCTGTGTATCATATCTACCTTCTTATCCCTGTAAATAAGTGCAGTTGGAGGCAAGCAGTCTGGAAGTTTCAACAGAGGCATTTGTAAAAGTTACCATTGAGGGGGTCCGACTCTTATAGAGGCTCCTTCCCTCCTCTCCTCTCTCACCCTTCTGGATTTACTTCTACCACTGACGCTCGAAGCTCGTTGAGGTCTCGTTGTTATGTTTATGGCTGGTTAGTGATCTGGTCATGGCAGAAGGCTTTTGAATAGCAGCCCAATCCCATGACAAGAATTAAATTGATTTGCAGGAGTCAACATTCCTTCCTGCCCCAGCGAACACAGCCAGACTGTGATGCTGGTACATCCGCAGTTTCTCCAAACCATGAAGTGATTCCATTTAGAAGTCACTGATGTGTGCTTATCAGATTACTGCAGACAGAAAAAGTTCCAAAGAGCTTTGTCTGCTCTCTCTCATGTTCCTTTATTCTGCTAACACTTTGTTGCCATCTTGGTTTCTTTCCCAGCATTTGGAATTACTAAATTAGGTGCTTACATTCCCTCATATCTCTCTCATTGAACAAAAAAACAAACCCCAAAATAAAACACAAAAATCAAAGAAAAAACCCCACCCAAGAAATAAACAACAAAGCACCAACAGTTCCTCTTTTCATCTTAGAAAGAATCGAGATTCAGTTTGGATTTTAAACTTACATTTTCCACTTCCCTGAAGACACGGAGAAAGTTCTCCCTTAAGACCCCTTTCAGTTCAGTCTCATTCCATCCTCTCCTAAGGAGTTCCTCTATCAATGAAGGGTATTTAGAGACATCTTCCAATCCCTCAGGGAAGCTGTTGGCAAGAGTCACACAGAACATTCAACACACATCACTGAAAAATTGGAGAAGAAGATTTTTAATTGGTCTTTTGCACATATTGACTTTTGGAGAGAGCTCGCTTTGGACCCAATTCTTCCTCTGAGAATTCAGCTGACAAGCAGAAGCAGGACTGGGACACAACAAAGGGCTTTTTCTTCACATAGGACCCAATAAAGGGAACACAACTGGAATGAAGATGTGCTTCTATACAGGCAAAACAACAGCATGGGAGGATATTAGAACAAATGGGGAAAAAAAACCCCAGAAATTAATGTATTTGTTAATCCACACTTTCCATCTGACCATTAGAGTAAGAGGAAACAGCTGCACCCCAGATGAAGTTGGTGCAATCCACTTGTGTTACTGAGAACAAAAGGAAACCTGCAAACACACAATGAGCTCTGAAGTTGCAGGCAATTTTGTGAACTCTATTGTTTGCGAAGTAGTTTTTAAAAAAAATAAAATTAGAATAATAATGTTGGTTTTAATTAAGCAATTGTTTAGGCAGTGGAAAGAAACCTATTCAGAGACCTCTACTGAACAAATTAAAATAAGCAAAACTGATCTATGTCTTATGCTAATTCTTGTCGGAGTAAAAATAATTTAGAAATAAGAAGCTGCAAAACCTGCATTAAACAGCTGTTTTAAATTGTACTTCCATGAGACTTTGACATTGTTTTGAGATAACAAATTTTTTTTTTTTATTTTTCTATTCCATGAAGGTATGATGATAAGCATGTCTCAAGAAATCTGTGGCATTACCACCAGGAATTAGGACCTTAACAAGTCCACCACCAATTTAACTGATGGTCTTTGAGATAATGCATGTGATAAAATGTGTCCTTTTGCTGCAAACTATGTTTTTATTATGAACATTATTGTTTCAGAGCTATGATATCATGGGACCTGACATCATGGCTTTGTGTTTGTACTTTACAGATGGGAGCCTGACTGACTTTCATTCCCAAGCAGGTCTGACTACAGGAGAAAAAGTAAAAAAGGAGATGATGATTAAATAGAAAGATAAAAAGAAAAAAAGTTTAAGGTCACAGCTGCAAATGCCACCTAATCTGCATTTATTTCCTGTGCTGTAACAGCGTAGCCCAAGAGTGAGGAGAAGTTATGGGCTGGGCTCTTCACCAGGCTCTGCCTGCCTCAAGCACCTCCCAAGCCCCAAAGCAGGAGGGGTTTCACAGCACCAAAATCCTTCAGGCTTTCCCCAAGGACAGTGGAGAGAGGAGTTTTGCAGCCTCTCTCTAGGCTGAACCATTTACCATATAAAGGCTGAGGCAGCATTTCTGTCACGCATCTGTGGCTTGTGGAGAAAAACAACCTCTCTCACTGGTTTTGTATGCACAAACCATGTAGAAAACATGGTTGCAGAGTTCACAGGGCGTGAGGATCCATGGCTACATTTGTAGCACTGCTTCATACAGTTCTAGAAAGAAATCATTGTGCCCTCTTAAATGAATCAAAACCTGCATGGTTTAAGAAGCACATGTCAATGGATGGACACCTTCACTCACCGTTCCACTCCATCATAGTCACCACCAATTCCTATTGATTCTGAGCCTGCAATTTTCTTTATATGGTCAAAATGATCTGAAAATAAATACCAAAGAGAACAACATCTAAGCATCCAGCAAAAAAGAAATATTACAGTTCACACATATTGGCACTAGGTGATAGCTCTCCTTAATCGTGGACTCTTGATCAAATCCTTTTAAAAAAAGTCAAAAGACACCCCATCAGGGAGCAATCTTCAAAATAACAACTACGCTGATTAAATGCAAATGAGGAAAGAGACATGATCATAACAGCACATTTATTCCTAACAAGTAGCCCAATTACACCAATAGAATTTTCATTATCCATTACATGCCTAGGTTTTCCACTCTTAATTGCATAGGCTTAAGGTGTTCTCCAGAAAGTAACAACTGCTTTGGGATTAATGGTTGTTGGCTCCATTTGCAAGCATCATGTCCTCCAGCTACACACACACACCTTGTACCTCTTGTTATTGTTTAATGAGTGTAAGCTCGAAAAGCACCTAGAGCTGGGCTAAGGTGTGGATGGAATAGACAAGCAGCATAGTTTACATGCCCATGAAAATGATGCATGCACCAGGAAATTCATAGAATTTATACAAACTCATAGAACCCACAAAAACTACAGTATATTAGCATCAAACCTGCAAGGGTAGAAATATTAACAATTTTTCTGCCACAGGCCAGTACATCTGCATTGAAAGTCACCATGATAATTCCCTTGTTCTTTTTCTGAAAGATATGAAGAGACAGGTGATGGGTGAACTCGTGTCCTGCAAACTTCATGGGCATTTTATACAGAGCCTTCTACACCCATCCATCAGTGAGAACAGCAACACTAAGTCAAAGATGACAACACAAGGCTTTGCCTCCCTTTTCTCCGGGTTCTGTTTACTTCATGCAGACTGAATCAGCAAAAGTGCAGTGACTACATCAAACAGACTCAACCAGGATTTTGAAGTATTTGCAAACACTTCATTTTTGCAGTCAAAGACTAAACACAACCCAAAGAACATATCTCAGAAACAAATGTAAGCTGCTGCTCGGGGGTTTGCTTCTAAATCAAAGTCAGATATGAGGAGGTGGAAAGTAAACATCATGGTTTGAATGCACAAGTTTGCTGCAGCCTAGGCAAGCATTGCAATCAAAACAAAAAACAAAACCCCCAAGAAGCAAAACCAACAAATTCGTTCCTCCAAAAGAGAAACCCAAGCAACATATCACTCACCAGTTGCTGGAGGATATCATCAGGAACATTTCTTGAGTGATTACAAACAGAAAATGCTGACGAGTGGCTGAAAATTACTGGTGCTTTTGAGATACTGAGTGCAGCTTTTACTGTGGAATATGAGGTATGAGATAAATCTATCAGCATACCCAGGCGATTCATCTCCTTTACCACTTCCTAAAACAGATGTACAGACAACAGTGTCAGTATTAAATTTCCTGAAAGGAAGCTGTTTAATTGATATATGTACACAGATAGATTAATTCTGCAGCTGTCAGCCACTCATAAATATGCTGTGCCTGTATTGGTTTCTATGTACCTATTAATTTAATAGTAATTTATTCACTCAAAATTAGCTAGCACACCACATGCTCAGAACTTAGAAAACTCAGTCAATCTAAAATAACTCATTTGAAGTGTTATTCACATCGAACTGCTTGCACATATGAATTCATACATCTAATCTCTATTAAAACAATTGTAATTTAATCTAACACTTCTTTTACCTTAAGAAACATCACAGGGAATTTGGTTTGACTAAATCCTGATCACTTCCTAACTATCAAGAACTTCCAGTAATTAATTTTTAATGACAATTTGCTTCTGAGAAGATAAAGCCAGAAGTTGTTAGTTGCGTGACAGATTGCCCAGATTAGCATTTGAAAAAGATCCTTACTTGGCCAAATGCAGTCAGACCAATAACACTAGGATAAAAGTTGTGTATTCCTTTAGATGATGATTCAGACCTTAAAAATGGGAGTGAGGGAGGAGAAACACCATATTATTCTGGAGAGCACAGTATCAGCAGCTGAAACCTCTTACACTACACATGATGAAAATCATTGCCGTGTCACATAGCCAAATGTGGGCATAATGAGCTACTTAATCGGTATCTTGCTCAGGCAGTGCTTTTTCTGTTCGTAACTGTTTTCAGGTTCACTAATGTTGATGTTTGTGAAGGAATTTAAGACAAGCAGAGAGGTGATTGTCAGCAATTTTCTGATTAAACAAACTTCCACGAGAGAACGAAGAGGCACTGCAATGTCAGTTACCTGCCAGCCAGAAAAGCTGCTTTTCAGTCCCCTGCACAGCATTCCCCTTTCCCTCAGTCAGTGCAAGAAGGTATTTTGTCAGTCCAGCAGAGCAAAGTTGCTAAGGAACTAAATACACATCTCCGTAGCTCCGTGCGGGACCTGCACTTTTGAGCTGGCCAGAGAGAAGTGTTGAAGGCTGCTGACTGCTGAGTTCTTGCAAAGCATTTACCCTATTTTATCTTCATCATATGCATTTTCAGTACTTTTCTTTTTGTCTCTTTTGCCCCATGTAACTTTTGTAATATAGCAAAGGAAATCTTTTACCATCTTCATGTTATTAAAATGTTTTAAAGTGTCCAGATTGCAAGCACAAGAAGCGCTACAAAACGGATGTAGTCTCCCAGAGTACACATGGCAAGTTATTTACCCCCAAAACCTATCACCTTGACTTGGTTCAGAGTCTTTCACAGGTTTTTTGTCTGAATCCATATTTCTCCCATCATGCAGCTGCCACTCCTTTGCATTAGACAGTCACACAAAAATATGCATATTAGTTACCAAGGGGTGTTGCAGGAATGTGTTAAAGTCATGTAACGAACACCCAGGTCATAGTACATCCTCAGCGTTGCCAAACTGCTGTCAATGGAGTGGCCACCTTCGATTCCAATCAAACATGCAATCCTTCTACTGTCAGAGATACCTGGAAAATACAAAGGAAGGTAATCCCAAAATAATTCCATGACAGATAAGAAGCCAGCACTACTGAGAAATATTAACATATCGTTTGTGTAAATTGCAAGCAGCAATACAGATATTTTCATAGAATAGGAGCTTACACAGTACATGTTTATATGGCAAATTTTCTCCTGACTGCAGTGGGCCAGGACTCTGCACAGAGTCAGTGGCTGTGGTTCAGAGGAAAAGCTGAAGTTACTCTTTAAAGCAGGGTAACTTGTCTGCTTTCATCTCTCTCCTGGAATCACATTTTAAAAAATTCTTTTACAAGAAGGAGCATCACCTTGGGAAGTCACCACAAGTTCCAGCTCTTCATAGCTGTTGCACATCCTCTTGACAACATCGATTTGCTCTAAGGTCAGGCGCACAGCATCCTTGTTCTGAGCGCTGCAAAGAACATACACTGACCAAAACTGAAAGAGACATTGACAAGTAAAGCAGATAACTTGTGTTTTGACTTGGAAACTCATTTGCTCATAGTACAGGAGCACAGACCAAAATAAATTCCTGCAGTTTACAAGGGAGTTGCCACTACAGCTTTTCCCCCAAAGAAAGAGTTATGATGCAAGGCAAGAGCACCCACGCCAGACATGGTTAAAGCCTCCTGACACACTCAGCTACTCCACAGTACATGCAGGAAAGTAGAGGTAATCTTCTTTTAATTTATATATCACTAAACAAATGCTTCTGTTTTGACTAAAGGTACCTGAATTATAAAACCCGAACTTTTGAAACACAAAAGTTTATGAAATAGTGTCTGTGGCTTTTCAGTTTTATTATTTTTTCTTTTTCAACATAAAGAGCCAAAATCAGTGCTTGGAGAACTTTTGTGGTTGGGAGGAAGCAAATGTAAAAATATGGTCTCAGACTCACCACCATGGCAGTACATACCTGAGCTCCCACATAACCAGCCTGAAGTTTCACAAGGTTTGTGTGGGTTTGGTTGAGATCTCTTAAGTTGACTCCACTGAGTCTATTTTGGTAAAGTATTCTCAGCTGCAGTACAAAGTCATTGTGGCTAGAATGGAAAACAAACAGGGTTTGGGACAGAAATAAGTTGTTCCCTTTCTAACCCAAATGTAATTTCTTATACTGTTCATAGCCCCTTAATAAACAATCCATTAATTGCCAATAATCCTTGCAGCAATAGATGCCTAAAAGTCTCCCTTCTTTCCTGCCTCTTCTGCTTCTCACCCCATCCCACCCGCGAGCAGGTTGGGCGTGTACAATAAGTTGGGAATGGACATAGCTGAGACAGATGACCCCAGGGTATTCCAGACCATATAGATCATGCTCAGCAGACAAAGCTGGGGAGAATAAGGAAGGCATGGGACATTCGGAGTCTTGATGTTTGTATTTCCAAGAAAACATCATGTGTGATGAAGCCCTGCTTCCTGGGGATGGCTGAACACCTTAGTCATGGGAAGTCGTGAATTTATTCCTTATTTTTCTTTGTTTGTGCGTGGCTTTTGCTTTCTTTTTAAACTGTCTTTATCTCAACCCACAACTTTTCTCACTTTTCTGATTCTCTCCCTCATGCTACTGGAGAGACAAGTGAGCAAGGGCTGTTTGGGGCTCAGTTGCCAGTTGTGGTGACCAGAGAATCACAGTGGTGTTTAGAGCAACAGAATCCTACATTAAGTACCCTGAGAACAAAAATTCCTTCCCAATACATTGCTGCAGCAGTAGCTCAGTGCTGTGTGCTGGAGCAGCCTGTGTCTCTGCTGATCTGAGCACAGTTCAGCATTTCCTCCTCCCTTGGCAGGACTCACAAAGAGGGTGTAGCAGAACATATTTTATATACCCATCGATTAAACGTGAATCTTGCATCAGCTCAATAGCTCTTTCTCTCATTGATTTCTCACAGCTGAATGGCACAATGCCAGAAAAGAACATCAACAGCCACAAAAACTTTGCTGTATTTCTCTTCATTTCCATTTTCCTGTTTGCTAAAGCAAAGAGATCCCACAGTTGTTCACTGACATCAATGAAACTGCAAAATTTCCAGTCTGCAGAGGTTGTAGGCTTAATAGCACAGGAAGCTGAATGCCTCTCCTTCTGATAAGGCTGACATAAATTCTGCAGGAGAAAAGAAAAAAAAAATCAAAGAAATAATAGTAAACAGAAGGGAAGGTAGCATTAGAAACTCTGAAACTGCTACGTTCTCCCCAAGATTTTAAGGCCTCGGGCTGCTGTGCTCTTGCACATCTGACCACTCCTCAAACGCTGCTGAAGGGAACCAAGTGCTCAGTCTGAGCTGCAAGGCTGAGCCTGCCACACCCTGACCTCACACCTCCCAAAAAGCAGCTTCCAAAACCGCTTAAGAAGATAGTTTTTTTCATTATGTTAACTGGCTTGTTCTCTTTATGCAGGAAACCTCAAACGAGCACTGAAACTGTTTTCTGGCAAAGTCCAGAAACGAACAGCTTCTGAGTACATTGCCTTGTTAAAACACACAGAACACCAGATTATTTCCAGAGGAAAGCTATTGAAATCCACAATTTTCCAAATCTTAGCATGCACAATATGTGCCAAGCTTGAAAGGGTCACTTCTTGAAGAAATGTGTATGACTGCAACTTCAAGAGTAATCAGAGCACCTCCTGCACTTTTTAAAATTCAGTACTCGAACACTTGGACAACAGTCCTTCACATGTCAGTCAAAAAACATTTTTACAAACAGATTAGAAATAACTCCTGTGCTGTGTAAAGTAAATGTAAGATCTATCTACCAGGAGGTAAAAATACCTGTACAGATAAAAGATTGGGTTCACCTACACCCCACCCAGAGTTATTGGTAATGCTATCTATAAATCTGGGAGTGACATCCTAACTGGAGGACGTGCCCTCAGAGGGAGCAGAGCCAAATGCTGCAGCATGGACACAGCTGCCATATAAGGATGTAACAAGGGGGCTTTGCTGTTTTAAAATAGATAGATTTTAAAGGAAATTTCACAGTAGAAAAAGGGAGTTTTTCTGTATGCTTCTGTCATTTACCATCTTCGGAAATTTGGGCAAGCTGCCTGGCCCCTCCTCTGCAGCAGGCAGACCAGGCCTCAGAGCAGGAGATTCAGTAAACAGCTGCTATTTAAGTGGAGCAAATCTCAGTTAGGAATGGCATTCCTTTCATCCCATCTGGAGTCCTTATTTTCCATTTTATTTTTTATTAAGACACTTAACAGCCATGACATTAATCCTCAAATTTGTTGAATTATTGTGCCAAATCAAATATACAAAGTGCATTAAAATAGATCCTGTTACTCAAAATAGTAACATATCC
Source organism: Origma solitaria (assembly GCA_013397895.1). Lineage (NCBI taxonomy): Eukaryota > Metazoa > Chordata > Aves > Passeriformes > Acanthizidae > Origma > Origma solitaria. Next base: position 4,793,049 of record VZRL01000950.1, read on the forward strand.
TGAGCAATGAAGAAGGTTCATCCCCTCCACAGTCCAGTTATGCTGAGATCTCATGGAGATAATTCTACTGTAGCTCTGAATGACCTTCTTCAGATCATGGCAGCAGCTTAGCTGCAACAGACAACACACGGTGACCAGAACCTTAGGTAAAAACTTCCTTGCTGACCACCGGCAAAAGCATGGATTCTCTCTATTCTTTAAATAATAATTAAACGTAATTAGTAAAACATTAATCTTAAACATACTTTTAGGAGCAGAACACGTGTCATACTCAGCATGTTTTTAAGAAAAGACTGATCTCTCTGAAATTCACTTTGTCATCAGGATAGCCTTTCAAATCTTTCTCTGTTTTTCTTGAAATTCCTTCTGCCATCACCAGCTCTAAATCATGGTTCCTGACACGTCAGGTTTACCTCTTCTTCTGCTTGGAAACCCCCGTAGTGCTGTGTTAGGATTCATCATTTCCAACCTGCCATTCCTTCACTGCCTGTGCAAAGATGCAGTGAAGTTCCACCACAGTGAGAAAACACAGTGCTTATTGCTTGAAACAAGGATGAAAGGGAATAAATACAGTGATGCTCGGAAGGCATTTCAGGATCACCTGTCCCAAACCTCCTGGAAGGAAGGAATCCCCTCGAGGCAATTGCAGTGCTTCCATACACACACACAAAGGGCACTGCCCACATTTCTCCAGTCTAGAGAGAGCACTTTGTGCTATTCTGGTCATGGCATGCAAATGAAAGATTTTGAGGAACAGTGAAGCACAACCTGAAGCACATTCCTAGAAGCACAACCATCCTCAAAATCCTTCCTCCAACACCAGTACAGTCTCAGAATAGACGTTTTTCTTCCATAAATACGCATCAGAAATACACATACATTGTGAGACCCAGAAACTTTAGTGGAACAGCACTTCTACAGAACTGTAGAGAGCAATCAGAAGATGTTTCTTTTCTGCTCTGTGGCAAGCATAGGGAATTCCCTCAAATGTCAAAGCACAAATACAGACTTACCCTTTTAACACAAATGCAGACTTTGTCACCACAGGGGAAAAAAATCCTTGTATCTCTAATCTAGAAAAGGTTACATTTGTTTGTGGCAGCTCAGCATGCAAAATGTTAAAAAGAAAAGGTGAAAAAACTGCCGAAGCAGCAGAACTCTGTCAAGTTAGTACCACAAAGGCAAATTATTTCTGTAGGCATGTTTTGGTTGCAAATACCTCAAGCCAAAATACAGGACAGATCTGCAGCCTGAATCTCTAGAACTCTGCCAGGTCCTGACAAAACGACTCTAAAGGAAAAACTAAGGTTTTATAGCTTATTTTCTGCTCTGTCCTCATATACATGAAAGTAGCAAACCTTGTTCACACAATAAAACTGTTCTGATGCTATAAAAAACTGATACACATTGTAGATTTTGGTCCAAATATTTACTATTTTCTTTGTGAAGTCAACAACATTTTCAGGCAGATTTTTAAGCTGAAGCTGTACCTATGTGTTCCTCAAGTGGTTTGACTGCTAAAATAAATTATTCTTATCTATACATTACAAAATTTCCATTCTCCATTTGTGTGTGTACAAAAATGCAATTCTTTGTAGCTATAAGAATTTTCTACAGATTTGCTATATCAAAGCATCTTCTCAGTTTCATGCAAAATATTCTTTACACTTTGACAGTGAGATTCACTTGCCTTTGAAACTGTTTAGGTTAAAAAAAAAGACACATAATTATATCATCATTCAGAGATCAGTTCATGAAAATTGAAGGAGTACTACAAGCACTACACAAAATTAAGAGCATGGCATATTAGCATCCCTATTCAAACAACATTTAGAATACAAAACCCACACAGCTTTTCCCCATGCTGACTGAGCAGAGTTGAGAAGTGGAAGCTGACATGAGATGTATAGCTTTTCTTTGGTTTATCAAAGGCTCCTTGGAGCAGTTACCTTCTTCAGATAATGCAGCCGAGTCAAAATCCACATTCCGCTGTGCTGGACACAGCAGCTAAAGCTTGGCCGCAGACCTGCTTGGCCCCACAGCAGCAGCCAGGGAACATCCCCTGTATCCTTAGCTCGTGTCCCAGGCTGCACACACCGCAGGCATGTGGAAATTGCCACTTTGCGAGAGGCAAGGTCTGTGAGCGAGCTTTCAGCTCAGCTGCACCCACGTGGCCACCCCACAAGGCTTTTGCTGTGCCTTGCTGCAAACCCTGCGTTTCCTCCCTCTCGTGGCAGCCTGGCTGTGCAGTGCACAGCGCATCCCTTCACCAGCAGATGATGTGTTGGAATTCACATTCTTCAGAAATAGCTGCCTCTCACCCCAGAATAATTTAGGTTGGAAGGCATTTCTGGTGGGATGTCGTCTAGTCCAGCCACCTGATCCCAGGTAAGGCAACCCCAAAGTTAGATCAGGTTGCTCAGTCCCTCATCCAGTGGAAGTTTTGATATCTTCAATGAAAAAGATTTTACAAACTTTCCAGCCTCCTGTTCTAGCACTTCCTTATCACATTGACTACACTTAAGCACTTAACCTACCTTTTGTTACTATACCTGCTGTATTTATTCTGGACTTACAGTGCCATTGTATTCTATTTGTAAAAGTCAAAATAGTCAGAAGGTACAGGTGACCTTTCCAAGAACAGTTACATCTCTGAACCTACTGTGACTTTTCACTCCCTTTCTGAGACACGGAAGTTTTGAAGCAAAGAAATTTATGCAAAACCTTTATGCTAGGGTTTCACAAGAAGTAAGTTTGCTTATCATAATTTTTATTTCACTTTGTATTTTGTACTGGAAACCAAAAGGACATCATGCTTTTGTTTATGATTTCATTGCAGAGAAATGACCAAGCCTCATGATCAAATCTCCCACAGACCTGTTGTGCAAGTCTAGTGTTCAGTGGAACACATATTCATCATCAATCCTCTAGTTCCCACTAACTAGAAACCCCCACATCCCTGAGAATTCTGCCGCATATTGCTAACTTGGTGAACTTCACTTATAAACATTTACCATCCACTTCTGTGGACTAGAGAACCCTAAACAATACAAATGAAGTAACAAGAGAAAAGACAAATTTTTTCTCTTTCTAATCTGAAAATTGATTCAGGCAGAGTCATTATTATGCCTCTGACAGGAAACTGTCTTTCATATTTACTTTAAAGCAGCAATTACATAACCGTCATTGCTTGCAATTTATTTTTCCCGTTTTATTAATTTTCTCTCCTGGCAAAGTCAAGTTTAATCTCTGATCTGATTTTCACTCAAAGCTCTGTTTCCGCATGCCTCCAGAAAAACTAAACTCACCAACTCCTTGTTCAACAACAGTTTTTGCTAAGCACCTTTTTGAGCTTTTAAGAGCTCACCTCTTTGCAGATTCAGAACAGAACTGATTTTCAAAGCTGCTAAAGGCCCAATGGTTCCTTTGGCTCACAGTGAGATTTCTTCTATAATTTTATTCCAATAGCCCTGGATTAGTGTGAGCAGCTGTCTGTGTATAATTCCTACAACGTCGCATTTGTGATGTCCATCCTTCCTGCAGAGTTCATCTGGCAGGACTGGTCTCTTAATAAATGTCCCAAGAGCTATCTTTATTGTCCAGAATGTTGTTACACAGCTGTCTCTCCCTGATAATAGCTATCCCTATGTTTATATCATGTTATATCCACCTCGCACATATTTTGGAGCAAGCTGAGGAGCTATAAAATAACTTTAGCATTTAAATCAGCTGCTGTCAGGAGACAGAGGGATAACATTATGTGTTGGAACTACTTTGCATGCTAGGAAGGCTTATTCCAGCCCAGGGCATCTTCATTAATTTCAGTGCTTACACATCCAAACTATTTGTGTTCTTACTAGAGCACAAATTAAACTATAGATGACTACAGGGGGAAAGCAGCACTTTGTATGTGCAGGTGCCGATTGCAGCAGTCATTTTTCACTTGTCATTTTCTGCAATTTGGTTTTCCATTGAATTCTTCTATTCTATCAGCTCCTGGCATCAACTAGACTACATAATAGCACTTCAGCATTTGTCATGGATATAGTTTTATGTGTGAATCAGCTTTAAAATCACTTTGCAATTGCTTAGGGATGAGCCACATTAACACAGTATTATAAGTCCTGCTTATCAAGTATTCAAACTTGCTGTCTTACTTCTGTGTGAAGATTGCAATCTCCAGGGCTTTCAACTTGGCATTTCTTGAGTGCACATACCAGTGTTTTAATTAGACACTGTTACAACATGTTAGGAAGAGGAAATCCTCTGTACCAGGATTTCTGCTTGCATAAAAATAGCAATACAAGTAGACTTAACTTTTGCAAATTGAGTTCCATCTGTTTCTTCTACCCATCTCGGCATTAGTTTCAGGCCCTAAAATGAAGTGAGTTCATACATGGAGGGGGTAGTGATGGGAGGTTCTTTGGTAATTTTAATCTGTTTAAATCAGCACGGTTGCAACATATTTCTCAGATAAGACCTTATGAGAAATGTTAATCTAAACTTGGGAGATCAAAGAGGTTAAGAACCAAGTCAGTAAAAGACTTCTTTTCCCCGTGTTGCTCTGCTTTGTGGTGCCTGAAGCTGCCCCAGTTTCATGACTGATCTGAGCAGCGCCCCAAGGTCAGTTCAGAGGGTGCCACGCTCTCTCAGGATGTGAACACACAGAGCCACATCAACTGGCACCCACCACCAAACACAAAAGGAACACGAAGTACAAAGATAAGTTTTTCTCTTCACAGAGTAAAGATTTCACGAAGCACATCGAGATATCACCAAAGCTCCTAAGAAGGAAGTCAGAGCTGAACGTTGCCTATGGCCGAAAGCAAATCATTCATAATGAATGCAGATACCTTTCAGGATGAGCACTAATTAGTGCTATTCTGACCCCCATCAATGTCTCTTGTCAACACGCTTTTATAAAAATTTATAAAACCCACACAACCAAATTTGCTGTGGGTTCTCCTGGCTCAGTACTCTGACAGATTTAATTTCTGTACTATCTTGGAAAGAAGGATGGAGAGAGAAGGAGCAAAGGAAAAAAAGCTGTAATAAGCTTGTCTAGTAATTTAAATTACATTTATTTTAAAATAATATTAATATTTACAATTGATAATGAAGGAAACCAAGCAAAGCCTTTGTTTGTTTAGCTGTGCATTTGTTCTACAAAGGTATCAGGTGTCCAGTTTAACTCTTTTGATTCAAGCAAGGTGAAAGTTCTTGCCACGAGGTGGCAGGAGCTTCCCCATTAAAATAGGATGTAATCTGTGATCTGATGACAGATTGCTAATTGGCAAGACTAGAGACCACTTCCGAGAGCCAGGATGCAAACCAGCTTGCTTCAGATGGGTCAGCTTTTTTATTTGGAAAATTATTTATATTTCCCACCCAAGGAAATAAAAAGAAAAATCTTTTTTGAAAAACAATTGAAGAGATCGCAAAAGCCTCGAGGACTACAGAAGTTGTTGTCTACTCAGTGTGAAAATTTTATCCGAAAAGGCTTTCAGAAGCAGTTACAAAAAGAAAAGGGGGGGAAAAACATGCTTTCCCCACACTAGATTGAATGCTATATAAACACTCTTTCCTATTTAAAAGCAGAATACTCAAAACTCTATTTCTGCCACTTCCCACTGCAATTTTTCAGGAAGAGCAAGGTCATTCATATCTATTTAAAGCAGCTGCTGCCCTTGTGGCATTAGGCACCCCCAGCCATGCAGGGCAGCAAGCTCTCCTGAATGCCATGTTTCTGTTTAGCACAGGTTTCTGAGAAGAGCCAATCGTTTTGATATCAATGAGAAAATCCAACATAGAGCAAGTGTACTTAACCACCTTCATTTCTGCTACCTAATAATGGGTTGATTTCTTTTCTTTGTGTTTCAAAGACTTTGCTTTGAGTTTTGGGGGGATGCCTAAAGGTTGTCATCAATGCCTGATCTGCCGATGGTATCCAGGTAATCTTTGAGCAAAGCCTGATTTCTTCATTCCTATGCTTATGAGGAGAAGATCCCAGCCACCTTTAACTGCAAGCTTGTCAGCACATGCGTGGATATTGGAAGAGTCTAAGTCCTTATACCAGCTTTCTAAATAATCACTTGTGTGCCAGTCTCTTCATTAGCAATTCTGAAAAGCTTAAGCAATGAGTTCTTTGCTGCGTATCTGCAAACAGCTGTACTGGGCACACAAGCAGTGTTCATTTTCCTGCCTCAGAAACATTATGAACCTGAATGCAGCATGGAAATAAATTGTCTGGTTGTGTCTCTTGTGCAGACCACAGTGAACAAGCTGGAAACTAAGTAAAGTTGCTCCTTCAGTCTGTCAGAGACTTTCAGAAAAATCTAGAACTTGCCACAATTATTTTCTGTCAGCTGCCTCAGAATCTGACACAAAGAACAATCCTGTGCTATTGAACATCCAGAGCTGTGTGCAAATAAGAAATCCTAAATACAATTTTCTTTTTCTACGGAAGTATTAAGAAACTTCCAAGTACTTTTGTCTCGGGATGTTTTTGTTAGACCAGAAAATTTATCAACCTAGAGTCCATTATTTCTGAGGTACTTTACACAACATATTGCAATGCTTAAGAAGAGGTTTCTTTAACTGAGGAATTTGGCAGTAATTCGAATGAGGCCGTAGATAGAAATTTGTCGTGCTTCTATTGGAAAGAGAGCTCCCTTGCAGCAATGAGATCAAATCACCATGGAAACTTTTTGCTAAGATGGAATTAAAGCACAGCATGTACACTTACATCTCTCCTTTTGTAATAAGCAGCATTTTGTGATACAGTCTGGAGTGACTGAGTAAAAGAGTTATTTACACAGTAAGAGACCAGGACTTTCTCAGAACTGTTGCAGAATTTTGTTATGCTCCAGAGCTGGGCAGTTGACAGTACATCTTGTTACAGATAGAAAAGTTATGAGAGATGAATGGATAAGTGATCTTCCCCAAACAGTTTGGCAAAATCAAGTTTATACACACACAGGAAAAATAGATTTGTGAACTCGGCTTAATCTAGATTATCACCATGAGAAGCTAACTAAGCATTCTCATGTTTTTATAGAATGATCTCATTTTCAAATCAGGGTGGATCAAGCTCACACACTCCACTGGAGCTGTAGTATCTTCTGACTTTCCCTCATGTAAGCACACCAGGTGTGGTATTGAACAGGGAGCAGAACCTCTCCAGGGTGAGTTTGCTCTCCTGGCTTTCACAGGTGTCTCAGACTCTGCACATATATATATACAAATATATCGCATTAGGACCCAGATAAAGACATCTTGTTCTTCCGTGTTAAGGCCAAACTGTGAGAGATCACTCACATCACTTTGTGTCCTCTCCCTTCACAGAAGAGCTCTGCACAAAACCACAGGAGCACACAGGAAGAGATGCATTGTCTTGAATCTGATGACATAAGCCAGAACATGTTCCTTGTTCTCTCCAGAACACGAAATAAATATCAACAAGCATCCTGTTTTGAAGTTTCTGGTTTTAACATATTCTTGTTCTAGTTTTATACGTATCTGCCAACACTGTATGCTGAAGAGTCTTCTCTTTCTGTAGCTTTATTTCAACATAATTTCTGTTAAAGCCAAAATCATATTTTTTTTTACTCAGTTTCTTGGTCATAAATTAATAGCAACTTCTGTTAAACAACTTTACCTGCCTTATGAAAAATTAAACTGCAGTAGAAATTTTGCAAACAGTGTGGATATAATGCTTTTGGATGTTTAAATGATGCTGTTTTATCTTTTTTACAAATTGAGGGCATCACAGGAGCTGCCTGAAGGCAGCGAAGGAGGCGAGATGTCAGTAGATGGCACTCGGGCTGCAGCACAGCCCCAGAGCTTGCACGGCCCCGCAGAGATCCCAGCAAACAGACAAAGATTTGGGAACTGGAAGGCTTAAGGGTGTTTGAGGTCCTGTGCCACAGCACGAGGCAGCCAGGCCATGGAAGACCCAGAGAGCTGCAGGTGACATCAGGGAGCTGGTCCGGCCACAGTGATCTGCTCACCACAAGGAGAGGTTGTTTTTCCCATTGCAATTTGGACATTTTTGCCACTTGGTCACTTCCTGTCTCACCCCATATCTATGGGAGGAATAAGGGATTTAGCTCCAGCTCGGTTTTTAAGCAAGGATATAATCAGAGCAGGCTAAGGAAGGCAGTACTGTCACCTCTCAACAAGAGCTTAGAAAAAAATCACAAGGCAGGGCAACTCTCAGTTCTGAACTTAGTTCCTAAAATTAAGAATCTCCCCCCAGTCCAAGCCTCCCATTCACAGAAGCCAGTGGTGCCCCACTCTGACCAAGTGCCTGGAGTTGTATCCACTGACAATAGAGGTAAAATAAAATAGGCAGCGGTCCTGCATCCATAAATCACTGTGTGCAGATACTGTTAATGTTTGCCTAAATTTTGTTCCCTCCTCACTGCCTGCAGGGTTCACAGAATCCCTTAAGAAATGTGAGGAAACAAACCATCAAAACTAACCTGCTTAGTACCTTCTAAAAGATATGTACTGTTTCTATAAGTAAGCATTAAAACCACAGTAAATAAGGCATTAATATTTCATAAAACTTTTGTTTAAAAGCGTATTTCTGTTCCCTGGCAGGGAATATTACAAGTGCTCACAGCTACTAAGACTGAACATTTCCTTTGCCAGTGCAGATGCTGTTGGCACTGCTGGGCTGAACCCAAAATGTCTTCGAAGCTGGATCAACAAGGTCCATGAATATTCAGGCACTGAGGAATTTGGGCAGATATCCCAGAAGTGGCAGGATCCAGTGCTGAGTTTAAAGCTCTCCCAGTTTTTTGTGTTGGAAACACAACTATTCAGATGGCTTTATGGTCTAACGGGAGCATTGAAGACTATGAAACAAATAAACAAATAAAATGCTTCTCTGTTGATTTTTTTAAAGTATTTTAGCTTTTTTTCCTTCTTATGCAGCCAGGAACAGTGCTGCCCTTCACAGAACTGCACACACTATTGTTCAGCAGCTGCTGCTTATCCTTTGGACGAGCACTGTTGCTTTGCCCTTCCCCTCATGAGCAGCAATGCATGGGGACAAAGCAGGCCAGGGTTTGTTTTCTGAAGGGCTCAGGTCACAGACAGCGTTTGTTGTCTCTGCCACAGCTCGGCGTGGAGCTGGGAAAGCAGGTGTGACAGCACAGATGCAGGCAGTGTGGGAGGGAAGCAGAGAGGAGGAGCGTGAGCAAGCTGAGCTGCTGCTGCTCTGCCGCTGCTCCGAGCGCCAGGGCAGCCTCATCCGCTGCTCTTCTGGCACTGACTTGTTCTCTGCCACACCATCCATCAAACCTGGATGTCACCTCCTGGATGACACAAACTCCTCAACCCCTTTTTTGTCAGTCCCTGGAATAATCTGCACCAGAGACAGAGAGAACTTGGAAGAATCATCTGAAGAAAAGTGCTCCTCAAAGGGAAGACAGAGCATTGGAAAAGGCAAAAGTTGACCTCTGGCCACCCCTGACAAACACAGGCATGCCTGGCAGCAGTCAGGGCTGCAGGGACTGCTCCTTGCCTGGCTCCATGGAGGAGCAGGAAGACAACTTGGTGCTTTCCCTTGGAGCCAACACCAGCAAGTGCAGCCTTGAGAGCAACCACACAGAGGCCCCAACATGCTGGGCAGGAGCAACCAGGGGCGGCCCGGAGGTGGTGATTGTACCCGTGCTCTTTGGGTTGATTTTCCTCCTGGGAATGGTGGGAAACACGTTAGTGTTGGTTGTTTTGGGGCGTCTCCGGCCTGGGGGCCGCCCATCGCGCAGTGCCACCAACATCTTCATCCTGAACTTGAGCATTGCAGACTTCTCCTTTCTGCTCTTCTGCGTTCCCTTCCAGGCCACCATCTACTCCCTGCCAGAGTGGATTTTCGGTGCCTTCTTTTGCAAGTGGGTTCACTACTTGGCCATGGCAGCCATGTTGGTCAGCATCTTCACCCTGGTGGCCATGTCTGTGGACAGATACATTGCCGTGGTCCACGCCAAACGCTCGCCCTGCATCCGCAGCAAGCGCAACGCCGCCCTGGGCGTGGCTGTCATTTGGCTGCTGTCCCTGCTCATCGCCGTCCCCGTGGCCCAGCACCAGGCGCTCATGAGTGGCCATCAGCAGGCACCCAACAGCTCTTTCTGCTGGGAGCACTGGGCAAGCGGCTCCACAGCCAAGCAGCTGTACAAGATCACAATCCTGCTGGTGGGATACCTCCTGCCCCTGCTGCTCATCACCTGCTGCTACGCCAAGGTGGGTGCGAGGGATGGGAGTAATGTTTGAATGGAGGGAAGGATCCCAGGCTCTTGGTGGCTTGTGTGTGTACACAGCTACACAGCCAAATAACCAATCCAACCATTTCCATATTCTCCCCTGATACAGAATACTTTTTTGAGGCAGGGGGAGGGAAGGAAAACAGAGAATGAAATTACACCAGCTAACAAAAAAGGTTTCAACTACTAAGATGGCACCCAGCTTGACACCCAAAACCCCTAAAGACTCTTGCTGTTTTTCATATTTTCGTTTTGTTCTTTCCAAGTAACAAATGTTTGTTCCTGGCCAGCGGAAAAACCTATGGGGGGGATAAACATTTCTGGGTTATTACTGTGCTGTAATCGGGTTTCAAAAGCTAGATCTAGATGTTGTTAATTGAGAACTGCCTTCAGTGCTCCAAGACTCCTTATGACTCTCCCTCTGAAGGGTGAGCCCACTGTGAGCAACACATTTGTTGGTGCTGCCCTCAGCAGTGGCAGGACAGCCCCACCAGGGCAAGGGCTGGCACCCTGCTCTCTGCCCGTGCATATCATCAGCCTAGGGAACAAATGAAGACAATCTGAGGCACAATATAAAATTCAAAGCCCATGTGAAAACTCCTGTAGATTTCAGCATGATGCCAGCTGACCTCTTAATATATGCCGAACTACTGGAAGCTTAGCAGTTTTTATGCTCTTTCCAAACCTTGTTTCTTGAAAGAGAAAGTGGAGAGTTTAGAATTAAAAGTCTGAAAGCATCAAATTCATCTTTGAAGTCATGTTAAAACAATTATTTTAAATTTTTGGTGCTTGTATGAGTATTTCAAGTACTAGTACACAAAATGCAATTTCCCATTCAATATATTGCTCCTTTTTTCCCCAAGGTTTTATACCATCTCCATACGAAAGTAAAGAACATTTCCAAGAAGTCAGAGAGATCAAAGAAGAAGGTAAATATCTTTGCTTTAATCTGTACATTGACTGTAATAAAATTGATATGTCAGTTTTACAAAGTAATCAGCCTGGTATGTGCTGATTCCAGTTGATATAGAGCTATTACAGTTTCTGCCACACTGATATGGAAATCAAAATGTCATATTGATATAAAAGAGTATATTCTGAAACTATGACCACTCAGTTCCTGCTTTATTCCTATAATTTCAAGAAAACTTGAGCTGTTATCCTCCTCCCACCCCTAGGAGAAGGGTGTTTTGGTTTGCTCTGTTTTGGTTTTCCCACTTGGGGTTTGGGGGTTTTTTGTCAGTTTGTTTGGTAGGGTTGTTTCAATTTTGAAGAGATAAGCAGCAAATTTTGCAAACAACTGTTTGTTCAGATCTCACTGTGCTCATCTGGGCTACATAAGTGACTAAAGGTCTCAAAAGAATCAAATTGCAAACTCAGAGTCCTTGTTGAACGAGATTTTCCAGTGAAACGGTTGCCAGCATTACCACTGCAAACTGTTTGCTTTGCCATTCAGCATGTCAGAAGCTATAAGAACTCTCCTCAAATCTGAACACTTCAAGATAAAACATAGTTGAGAAATAAAGCAAATGCAATGGAGTTCAGGGAATGGTCTCACCATAAGCAGCATTCCATGTGCTGGCCAGAACACATTTTCTATTATTCTCCATTATAAGCTGCTTCTGAAAAAAATAGTATTACCAGGTAAGATTTTTTTAAATGTCAAGACTTAATTTCTGGATCTATAGCTTTCACTGACTTTGCTGGAGCCTTGGTGTAGTACCAGTCCCTCCAACCCCAGATCCTGCAACACTGATGGCAGGCAGAAGAGACACCATTCTCACTCACATAGTCTGAGCCACAAAACACAGAAATGCCATAGTAAGCATTACTGGGACAAATCCAAATTAAAGCTACCTGAAAGGTCGTAGAGGAGCTGGTATTTTATCTGCTATTAATACATCCTGGAATCTGGAAACAGCACGTGAACCTCAATAAGACAAACATTTACAGAACAAGTGGGACACTGCTGCACCCAGACCTAGGGTGCTTTCTAAAGAGATGATGATAGCATGGCCAAATGAACAGTCCCAGTGTTGAGCCTGACTTTCCTAGCTGCATTGCTGTAGCAAAGAAAGCAAAATAATCCTGGATTTAACTGACTCTGAGTATGCAATGTGATGTGGAGCCCAGGTACTTGGTACTGTAGTTCAACCTCCCCCTTTAAAGATGGTATTGTATCAGTAATTTCTATCTATGCCTTTAAAATGAAAAAAAAATTAGAAAGCCTTTTTTTTTTTTATAAAACAAACACATGGAACAAAGCTTAATGAACTACAGTATTAGGAATTCATTATTCCAAGGAGTCTCTTGCTTGTTTCTCTACCCCTTTCTGCCTTTTTCTGACCCAGCATGGTTCCCAGTGCCTGCTCCCACCAGCTGTGCTCCCTTCCCTCCCTGGTGTGTGCTGCCCAGGGACTGCAGAGCTGCACGTGCAGACAAGTGTGTGCTAGCACTGTCTGTTATCCCAGCACAGAAACAAAACCGTGTTAAAAGTTAAAACAAGTGGAAGGTTTTTGGTTATCCACACAATTTAGAGGAGCTCTGACACACACACCTACGGAGTGGCACTGCCACCCAATATCCTCTCAAGGGGATCTTGTCAAAAAGTTCCCACTGGTGTATGAAGCATCTTCTCTAAATAAAAGTCTCCAACACCAGGCTTCACTTCAGCAGGATGTGAAGACCTGGCTGTTGTCTCCCAGACCACAGTGCCACAAGGTACACCTGAGGTTTCAGCATGGATTTTATTCCCTGCACAATATTTGCAAAGTCACTTTTCCCTTCTCTTCCATTACTGGTGATCTTTCTGCTGTCTGTTATTGTCCCGGTTGCCACAACATTGTACTCAGAGTCTGTGTTTGAAGATCTTTGGGCGCTAGAAGGACAGCTTAAGAGGGCCCTGTTTTCTTAGGGCAAGCTACTCACGGGCAGTGTTATGATACACTACTGTAAAGTTGGTTACAACCACATTTTGTTTGAATGGGTCCAGTTTATGAATAACCCAGAGAGCTCTGACAGCTGTCACCCCCTCCAAGTCAGTGTTCAAACACCTGCTGAAAAGAACAAGTTCGTCTTTAGCAGAGTCTTACAAATGGGAAAAAAAAAAAAAAAAAAAAAGGAAGGTTTTGTGCTTGGTTTGCGATCTGTAAGCTTTGAAGTTACAGGATGATTATGTTCAAACTACAGCAACCTTTTCAACTTATGCACACATGAAACTTTGCAAAAATTTCCCTTGCACAAAGTTAGCTGCATCCTGACTTCACATTCCATTATCAAGAGAGTTTGACCTTTAATTCAGATTCCCACTTTGAACTTTTTATATAAACTTGCCATCTACAAGCCAAAGTTGGATATGCTCAATTTAATATGTATTTCCATTTATATGTAACATCTGTGCACTAGATCAAGGAAGATGTTTAGAACTTTTTGCAACTTTTTGCGATGATGAACTAAGACTGTGCCTGCGGAAGAGATACATGCCTGGCTGTTTCCCCATTTAATGCCATACTACCTGCCAACCTTTCCAAGGTTTGCCAGCCTTGAAAATCAGATGGTGTGACGCTGCAGGATTCCACTCTGAAGTTTTGGATAACAATTTTTTGAGACCAGCCAGACCACATGCTAAGAAATTCTGTGCAACCCTTTATCACAAAAAAAGTATATTTCAGTTCTGTTACTTCTTTTCTGGACTATGTGCAGCAAGCCTATAATTTGGCCCAATGAAAGTTAACAATTCCCTGCCTGACAGTGTTGCAAAGTCTTTAATAAGAGCCCATCCCCAGGAACTCTGTTTGTACATCTGCCTTAAAGAAGATGATTTAATGATGGAAATTAATGCAAAGCGAGATCTATTATGGCCCTGTGGTGTTTTACTCGCCTCTGGAGCACACCAGGGTTCCCTCAGTGTTTACTCAGTTCTGTCTTGTACATCTTTAAAGAACAATTGATAAGCCTTGCAAACTGAACAATCTGAAATGCGTTTTCAAGTTTAAGAATATTTCTGGGGGTGTGCATTTCACAGCTATTTTGCAAGCTCCCTTGAAAGGACAGTAGGAGCTGTGGGACCTTGAGGCCAAAAGCTTCAATTAACAGACCAAATGAGCTGTTTAAAGATAATGAATTAGTACTATGCTTTTCTGTTGGTTAGCTCCAATAGAAAGGTGAGCTGTGCTTACCTGGTGGATGAGCAAATCAGCTGTTCATTGGTTCCAGAGCTAAGCAAACACAAAATCATACGGAGTTTATTTGGGACACTCCCTGGAGTGCAGCACTTTGAAGGTCATTCAACAGCTTGAGGTAAAACACACAGAATTCCTTCAAGGTAGATGGTATTCCTGAACACTTTGGCTAAGAGAGGCAGATAAAAGCTGCACTGTAACTGCTTTCCTATATGCTAAACTAATTATTTGGCTCTTGTTCATGCAAATTGAAGGTTTTCACGTGGACAATAAATGTGATGTTCAAGGCCTCAGCATTCGAACAACAGTAAATACAGCAAAGGAGTGTGGAACATAGTGGGACCCATTGAGCAAAAGAATATAATTCAGAAGTGAAATCCTGCACGTTGTTTGGTTAACAGGAACCCAGGGCAGCAGGAATTAAGAGCATCATTACCAATTAGGGGATAATAGAAATATCATAATGCTCATATGCATTTATGAATACAAAGTGAATAAGTTTCAAGGGCACCAGCAGAGGAGATTAGTGGCATGATCACAGAATGAGAGACATGCAGATGAGCAGTTTGATCAGTGCAAGAAAGCTGCTGGGAAATGAAGAATCCCTCTTAGCACATAAAGCAAGTAATCAAAATGAACTGATAACATCTGAAAATATATTTACTTCAATCCCTCCTCTTCTTCATCTGCCATCTCTGACTCGAAGAAAGAAGACACAGAACAATGAAAAAGAATAATTTCAGTGTTTTCAGACCACTGAAAAATTACACTCGAGTGTAATAAAAAACACCAAAGGGCAGTGAGAAGTGCTTCAGAACTAATTAGCAGATATGTATGTTCTGAAGCAGAGAAAGCGGCTATCCAACATCTAAGTTACTTGAGAATAGGTATGGCATTTGTTGAACCAGCTGGCTGAAACATTCTGCATTTATCACTAGGAGCATGTTTCTGGAGATCAAATGGTGCTTGGGACCTTTCTGTTAGAACTTTATGGGTAAAAAGGAAAAGAATGTTTGCAAAGGCATCAGGGAGAGTTAGATTTGCAAACAAAGCAAAAAAGAATGTGGCACCAGGAATTAAGAAAGTGGCAGTTTTTGCTTTGCACCTTGGCTCAAAGATGGATTCGGAGCAAAGGGATGTTCTTGATGGAGTATCCCGGATTCTAAATCCACAAAATTGTTTTCCTCAGAGGTTGCTAAGTACCTCCAGCAGTACAGTGGTATATTGCACTAAGCCACATGTCTTCCCTGGGCACTGACACAGGGTACCTGCAGTATTTAAAATAAAAGCCAAAGGCACCATGGGTCACTACATTTTTTCCAACTCTTCGCTACAATAGATTAAAATATTTAGTGAAGTCTGTAACTCTGTAGCTTGTCATAATCAAGTCTGGGGCAATCAAAACATGCACCAATTGCCTTTCAAACTTTAAGGATAAAAAGATACAAGTTAGCATGAGCATAACAGGAGAAAATATGTATCAGTAAATTACATAATCAGATATCAGACATCCTCCTACAGAGCAGTAATAAAGGAAGAGTCAATTGTTATGTGCTGATAAGACTGTGTGGAAGAACAGGCATAGGCTTCTTCATTTAAGAATTATGGAAGAAAAAAAGAGGAAAAATAATCTCACCATATTCAGGAAACAGCAGGTGCCTCACTAATGAAGCCCAGTTTTTCTGCAAGCCAGTACTGTTTAATAAAAACCTAATTGAATGTTCTTTCCCATTTCTGTATGGCTGAGGTACACAGTAGAAATGGATGGTCTGATCAGCTCTGAAAAATGATGTGTAGCTGGGCTGTCTCCAACTGGCAGTAAATTAGGAAGTGACAAGACCTCTGCCTCTCCAGACTGTTCTGTCCATTCTATGTTCTAATCTCAGGACTGTTTATTAATCTAATGTTCAGGCAGTTCTTCCTAAAATAGGTAAATTCATGGAATACTTGAAGCACTGGACTCATTACAGGACAATCTTAATTCTGCCCTTGACAAGATGCCTGACAAATTGAGGCAACTTCATTAGAAGCTTATCAAGGACAACTGCTCTAAACATAATTAAATATTAAAGGCTTCATCATCCTCCAGAATGAGATATCTCTTCCAAAATTTTTTTTAAACACATTTCCCATTGCTTTTTGAAGGCTGGGGGAAGGCTAAAAGCAAGAAATAGCCTGTCCAGGGCCAGGGAAAAAAATAATTGAAGGGCAAAATGGACAAAGAAAGGCAGGAAAGCATAAATGAGAGGCAGATGACCTACAAAGACAACAAAAGAGTAAGCAAGTAAATTAGAGACAATCTGCACATGACAGAAACAAGGTGGGGGGAGGAATACAAGAGAAGTTTACCTAATTATCTGACAAACAAAAATATCTCCTTGTCTTTGTTTGTCACCATGCAATTCATTCACTGTACAGCTTAAACATATTTACTTTGCCTGTTCAACAAATAACACAGTCAGTTATTTTCCGGAGCAGCCTAAAAGACTTCTAGGAGTATTAAGACAGACTTAAATAATCCAGTAGTGGCCGTTGTACACATCTGTTATGGACACACCAAAACTTGGGAGTCGAAGCAGAAGGTTAGCATTAAGTGGGCACAGCTTGACCAACAGAATGCAGTAACTGTGCAAACTCTCACGGCCTGTGGAGGAAGCTCAGACAGTACTCAAGCTCTTTGGATCAGTCCTCCATGGCTGCTCACAGTCTGTAGTAACAGTGGTTTAAGCTGCAGCAAAGCTACCACATTAAAAGTCTAACAGTGTTTTGTTTCAGTTTCCTCTATCTTAAATACATGCTCCCTAACTTGAAAAAACAGACACAAGTTCCATTTCCAAAACCTGTTTCTTGAATCATGAATTATGTACCTTATTGTTCTAGCATTGACTGTGTTTTCCATCTGCAAAACCCCAAAAAGCTGGACCCCAGAAACAGCTTTGTGCTATTACATAGCAACTGCAAACTGGTTTTGTAATACTCAGCCCTATGCTAAATGCACGGTTTGTTATTTCACAATAAAAAGGGGGAAAACACTAGGTATATAAGCCTTATTCAAAAGAGTATTTCAGTGCTTGTAGCCCCCTAATTTAAGTAGATGGATGCTATGAAAGGTTGCCAGGGTAACAAGCCTAAGCTACATAACACTGCTAGAGGGTAAAGAAGTAGCACCATTATTGCTGGTGAAAGCTAATGATGGGACCTGTTTATTAATCATTTCTTTGGTACCCGTCATACCGCAGTAGGTAAGCTAGGTCCCACAAGACCACCAGGTCTGTGTCTTTCAGTCTCATCAACTTCTAATCATACCAGCCTATTTTTAAGGACATCGTCAGGCTCCCAGCATGGTCAGTTTGAGGATGTTTGGCGCTTTAGTTTGTTCACTCTCAGGGGAACATCTGTTAGCTCAGCTGTCAGGCAGCATTCTAGTAGGTGAAACAAGGAAACACCTGGAGTATGCCAGGTACACAATGAACCTACAGGCTACTGCCTTTCAAAATTAATACAAACTTATTTGAGAGACCTATTTGACAGAAATCCCTTTTAAAAAAAATTTATATTGTAGTCTTGATCTGATGCAATAACAGCTTTCTGAGAGGTTAATGGGTGTAACTAAACGTAGCCATGATAACCACTGCTGCCTTCACTACTGACAGATGAAATCAAACTCACTCATTCCACAGACTCACTTGATCACTGTGACCATTTAATACACGATCTTGTCTTTTCCAGACAGCGCAGACAGTGCTTCTCGTGGTCGCTGTGTTCCTGCTCTCCTGGCTGCCACACCACATCATCACCATGTGGGCAGAGTTCGGGCACTTTCCCCTGAACAACGTCTCCTTCACCTTCCGCATCATCTCCCACTGCCTGGCCTACGGGAACTCCTGCATCAACCCCATCCTTTACGCTTTCCTCTCGGAGAATTTCCGCAAGGCCTGCCGCCAAGTCTTCACCTGCAAGTTCTTCCTGCGGCCGCTCTCTGCTGAGAAACTGGCCAGAGTGCGCATGGAGAACTTCTCCACCACACACTCCACCACGAACGTGTAAATCAGGCTCACAAAGATGTGTCAGAGGAAAGAGGGTTCTGTCTGGGGAGAACACCTATACGAACGCATTCCAGGGAGCGGTGGAGTCTGCAAAAATGTGGACTTTGCCAGATTACAGGAATGGCAAGAGACATTTCTCTCTGGCTGTGATGACACTTGGCAGAGCTTGTCCGAGGGCACCTTGCTAGACACTGGGCTATGTGCAACAGAAGTATCTGAATGCCCGTAAGAGAGAGCCCAAACACAGTTGCAGTTGTGCCCATAGGATATAAAATGAGATTTACACAGAAGATAGAATATGTACAGACAAGAAAACAGCAGTTAATTATGTCTGCAGACAGTCATTTAGATGTGAACAATGAGTGATGCAACGTTCAGAGAGCAGTTTGGGAGAAGTCAAACTAGAGCCTTTGGATGCCTTTGTTTCTTCAACGAATTTGACTATATGTGAGCGACATACACATTTAGCTCACTACCTGTGGTAGGGTCTCTAAATCTCTTTGAAGGCTTTGCTGTAGCAGTTACATATTGAGCAGTTACAGCTTTCCCATGACGTGTCAGTGACGTGGCTGTCTCTATTTGGTGGCTCTGTATCAGCTTTATGTCCCAGGGTCTAAATGTCTGTGCTCCTGTGTGTAATTACTGCTGTTAATCACTGCCTGCAGCACTGTCACTTGGTGAGCAACAGTAGGAAAGTGGCATTTCTCAACATATGCTTGAAAGAACTGTGATTTTGTTTGAAAGTAGTTCACAAAAGGTTTTGTTGGTAAATATAGTGTTCTCTATCTACCCAAGTCTTTTCATTAGCCACTTTAGTATATAAACGCCTGAAATTTTGTGGTGGGGTTTTGTTTTTCTGGTTTGCTTGGTTGTGGTTTTTTTGACAAACTGTTGTGATCAACAGTGCTCTAGCAACAAACAGTTAAGGGCATTTGTACCAAGTTCAAGGTTACTACTTGTAACTATATAAAGTGCGTATTACTTCAAAATTAGAAAGCCAAATGCCCGAAAGAACTTCATTATTTCACTGTGTGGTCTAATTTAGTTATATGTGTGTGCCACAATTCAGACTGACCTGTTCAGAGACTGTAAAAACGTGAGCCACAGAAGTTAAACTACAAATTAATTGCTGTCCATGCAATGAACAGGTTTCCAGTCTCCAAATGGATCAGTCTTTCACTGTATTCCTAAAACGTGGAAGCCATTGTATTAGATGATTTTACTGCAGTTTGTAACTTCCTTTAGGAGCCCCTTAAGTGTGCAATATGAACAGAGGACATGTGTACAATAGGATAAGGTCATATTGTCTGATCTTTAGGTGATTATCTGTGCAAGTTTTCTCTTTCTTTAGCTTTTACACTCAGTACACTAAGAGTAGCTCCAGTACATTATTTCCTCAGGAACTAATGATTTAGATCCAAAGCTGTGATCTTCTCACTTACCGTAATGTAGAAATCTATTTCTACATTCCAAGTAATAGCATGGCCTGAAGTGGATAGCATGGGAAAAACAGCCACTAAAAGGCTGTGGTATTCAGTGCAACAGAAATCAGAGCTAAAATGCTTATTTGTGTGATTATTTACCATGGATACAAACTAGCATCTAGATATGAAATAACAGCCTCACTTCAATTCTCTTGGTTTGAAGCGAAATAGGAGTGGTACAACATTCAAAGGAAATGCTGCACTCACTCTGTTACCTGAGAGTCACTAGAACCTCTGAGTCAACGTATTTCTTTAACAGAAGACATCTTCTGGTGTGTTGAGGGTTTTTTGGGTTTTTTAGTCAGCTCAGAAACTTGGTATGTCACTAAAGCATCCAGAAAAAAATGTGCAGGAAACACTTTGGGGCTTTTAAAATTTTATTTAATACAGCATGAAAGAGCAAGATTCCATTTCACAGTGAAAGGTAACCATAAAATAACAAACGCAGGCCCTGAAAGAGCCTCAAGCATTATTGTGCCTTCTCATTCCCACTGAACTTTACAGGTATCTGGTCTAGAATTCTCTGAATAAACTGCTACATCACAAGAAAAACAAGTATCATTCATTCTTTAGTCTTTCTACTTGTATCTCTAACAGGTCAAAGGCACATCAGGGTTTTCTTCCTGCCACAGTAGCAATTTCTAAGTTTTAATAACCAATGTTAGCTGGTGGTGGTGGGCAGCAATGAAATGCAACAGAACTGTATATCATACAGACATACTTTCATTTTGATTTCAATTTAAATTATTAAGTCTCAAAATAACTAAACCAAATCAACTGATGAAGTAATTCTTCAATCTTCTCCAAAAGCATTCTCTTACTCACTTACTAGTTTCCTTTGGGAAAGCTACATGTTGTGATGGCCATGGAAACAACTCCTGCAGCTTCCAGAACAGTGCACAAAGTTACCCTCATCACCTGGTTCTGAAACTCAACTCTCTATTCTTTCATTCAACTTTACACACAGCAGCTCATTTGCTCTGCCTTAATGACTTCAAGGTAAGCCCCTACCAGGGACTGTCTGACAACCCAAATCAACCTCCTTTAGGTGAAGGTTTATTTATAGAGGAGTCCATTCCTGGGAGACCTGTCCTTTTCCGGGCTGCAGTCTCTATTTTCCGTACCAGGTCCACATCCCACCGATGGGCGACAAAACTAACCACAGCTCCAGGCACCTTGCTCCCAACGCGGCCAACTCTCCCTGCACGGTGCAGGTAGTCCTGCAGGGTGTCCGGGAAGTCATAGTTGACCACCAGCTGCACACTGCTGGTGTCCAGCCCCCGCGACGCCAGGTCAGTGCACACCAGGACAGACACGTCACCCTTCTGGAAAGAGGCAAAGATGCCAGTCCTAGCAGCTGCCGACATCTGTCCCTGCAGCCTCAGGTGCTTGATTTTGTGGTCCTCCAGGATATAGCCCAGCCAGTTGACAGTGCTGGCACTGTTGCAGAAGATGAGAACACCTCCGCCAGAAGACGGGCGCTCCTTGAGCAGCTGCAGCAGCTCGGGCAGCTTGTCCTGGCCTTTGAGGCGAACAAACTTCTGCTGGACGTGAGGCGGCAGGCGGTGCAGGCTCTGGGTGCTGAGGGTGACAAACTGGCCCACGTCCGTGAACCTCGCCAGAGTCTCGCTGAGCCCCGCGGGGAAGGTGGCTCCGACCACCACCACCTGCGTCCTCTCCTCGTCGGGACCGGCTGGCCCGGCAGCGCCGGCGGCCAGAGGCGCGTGTGCCAGGATCTCCTGCAGCAGCTCCGTGAAGGACTCGTCCATCAGCGAGTCCGCCTCGTCCAGCACCATCCAGCGCAGCCTCTCCAGGGCCAGGAAGCGCCGCCGCAGCGCCTCTCGCAGGGCACCGGGGGTGCCGAGCAGCACGGCGGGGCCCGGCGGCGGTGCCCGCAGCTGCCTCCGCAGCCCGCCCGCGGCCCC
>VZRL01000950.1:4815567-4857361 GCA_013397895.1 Origma solitaria
CAGCGGCGGCAGGGCCAGCGCCGGCCCGGCCCGGCGCAGCGCCATGGCGGCTCCCACGTGCGGCGGCGCTGCCCGATGACGCCTGAAAGAGGCGCTGGCCCCGCTTCTCCCCGCCCCGCGGAGCCGCGGCGGAGCCACGCGAGGACGGTGAGTGCGGCGGGAGGTGCCGGTCCCCTGTCGTTCGTCTTTCTGCGCTGCCGCCTGAGGGCTGTCCCCGCGGGACAGCAGCGGCCCTGAGGGGCTCTGGCAGGGGTCCGGCGCCCCTGGCGCGGGGAAGGAGCCCGTGTGGCGGGAGCACCCCCGGCGCCGCTGGGCTCCCTCACGGCTGCGGCAGCCCGACCCCGCTCGGTCGAGCCCTGCTACACCCGGAGGGACACCCATTGCCCCTTCCCGGCAAAGGACATATCTGTGTTGGGAAATGACACTCCACGGCAGCCCCCCTGGGCTTTCTCTTTCAGGTGGTACCGCGACAGGAATGACGGTGAACACGCCGCTGTGTTTTAGAGGAAAGAAGATCCTGGCTCCAATGGTGCGAGTGGGAACGCTCCCGATGCGGCTGCTTGCTCTGGACTACGGTGCCGATATCGTGTACTGTGAGGTATGGAGGCTGAGCAGATGAGGCGGTTTTATCTGATTACGTTATTATTAAGAAAAGTACAAATGGATTTTTTTCACTGAATGACTTGGTTTTTTACACATCGTTTTTCATTAAAAATGGGGAAAGAAGAATATCTATGGCTTAAGGCATTTCTAATTTTAAACTAAAGAGAGGAGTTTTAGATTAGGTGTTAGTAAGAAGTTCTTTACCCAGAGGGTGCTGAGGTACTGGAACAGGTCGCTCAGAGAAGTTGGTCTCTTAGATAATTATTTAATAAAATGGACAACTGTTGAGAGCTGGCTGGCTGAAACAATTCAACTCACTGAGACTTTTTATCCTTTCTTCTCAGGAGCTGATTGACATAAAGATGCTGCAATGTAAGAGGGTTATAAATGGCAAGTATGACATTTCTTTTGATAATCCCTGTAAGCAGTGTCTTTTCTAGTTAAGAGAAAAAGTAATTATTTTTCTGACGCATTTTTATAGTGATTATAGGGATGCATTGGTAAATCTCACTAAATTGTATCTAGGGACTTAGAGTAAGCTTTTGAAGTGCTGCCCTAGACCTGTCTGTTGCTCTACAGTTTCACACTTTCTGTTTGTTTGGACTGCAGTAGAGACAGTTTCCAGTCATGAGTCTTTTTAAATGTTATTGGTTTGTGACATGACAATATACACACCTTTTAGTCTACTGCAATAAGGAAGCAACACCTACACGATCTCACTGTTTATCATTAATTTATTCACTTGAGCTCCATAGGCTGGACTTGGCCTAAACAGGATTGTCTCTGCAAGTTCTTATAAAGGTGGCCCTACCCGAGTGGCATAGAAACAGCTGTTTGCAGTGTCTCTGTTGGGAAGCAGAAGTTCACTACAAATCTCCTCTCTCCTCCTGCCCCTTCCCAGAAATAGTACTGTTGATTCTGGCTGAATCATCACTGGGCTTGTTCTGGTGCTGATGTCCAAGGAAAAGGCTGTGGGGTTATTAGGGAGCACAGTGGGAGGGAAATAGAAATGTGCAAGAAATGTACTGCCAAGACATACAGAGCCATTAGCTCTGCTCTTTGTGGAAGACTTTGATAGCATTTCATTGATATACAAATTACATAGTGATATGACTTATTTAATTGTTACATCTGTATAGAATTTTTGTCTGTTTTCCATTTCATACAGAAGTACTTGAAACAGTGGACTTTGTTGCACCTAATGAAAGAGTTGTTTTCAGAACTTGTGAAAGGGAGAGGCACCGTGTTGTCTTCCAAATGGTAAGAAACCAGATACTCTTCTAACAATATAGTTAAATGAGGTAGTGCTGGTAACATGTTGATGTCAGTGTAAAGCAGCTCTCTATATTGCAGACTGTCAATTTCTTGGTGCTTCAGGTGGAGGTAAAGTTTCACACCTAATGTGTTGCAGAATTTCCAAGCTGCTGGTACAAGTCAAGATGCTACATTGTAAGCTCTCCTTACAGCTGTTTTCAGAAGAAGTGATTAAGATTAATTCTGTGCTCTCTGACAGCAGCTTATTTTTGTAATAAGTATCTCAGATATAGTTCTGAACTTACAGATGCCAAAAATAAATTGTGCTGATGTCTGATCACGTGTTGAAGTTTTGTGCTGTCCTGCACCTTCCAGTCTCACTGGAAAGACTGAAAGAAATGGCATTGTTTAGTATAGATAAGGGATGATTAATGCATGCATTAGCATTGGACAAATGGATTAAAGGCTGCTGGAGAGAAAAAGAGCAATTTGCTCTTAGAGACCGCTTTGTGTAGGACAAGAGACGAAGACGGTGGAATTGGAGGGAGGGAGTGCACGAGTGGACTGCATTAGATAGTGAAAAGACCTTTTCTTCATGGTAATGTAGCCCTGAAATAGGTTGCTTGTAGAGGCTGTAGAGTTGTTACTAGTAGAGCTTCTTAAGAACACTATAATAGGTATCTATTGCTGAGGGGCTAAGAACATTTGCTATTGGTGTAGGTAAAGAGGGCAGACAGACTTCTTTGGATCCGTTTTTGTATCACCTTTTATCATTCAGTGACTGACTCTAGTACATGCTTTAGCTAAATATTTTAGCTATCCCGTGCCTCTGAGTGAGTCTCTGTTTATACTAAATGTTCAGAGCAAATAAAATTGTACACATGCACAAGTAAGCACCATTTTTGTTAATTTGATAATATTTTGTAATTATAAATCCTCTTCTTTTACCAACAGGGTTCAGCAGATGCTGAAAGAGCCCTGGCAGTAGCTAAGCTTGTGTAAGTCATCTTCTCTCACCCCCCTTCCACCATGGATTTGTTTAGGGTTTTTTGTACAGAGAAATTATTGTCGAAGACAGTTTTTTATGATTGAGAGGATCAAGGTAGCTCTTGATAGAACCAGGAAAAGTCCAGCTGCATAAATTCTGTACTGGGATTGATGGCTTTTTGCTAGTGCAAGTGTGTCCTTGATCTCTCTGGTATGAATTTCCCTGGGTGTTGCACAGCTGCAAGACCACTACACCTGAAAGTGTCTCTTACTGTTTGTGGCTTAAAGCCTCCAATAATGTATTGTGCAGAAATTAAAAGTGGCTCTCCAAAAGGTGTTTTTAAGCCTTCGTTTAAATAGGTGGAAGTTTCCATAAGACTCACTGTAGTGATAGTGGTGAATTTAGTGGTGAATATACTTTATAGAGGATTAACTATGTATAAGGTATTTAAGATGAGTATTTGCAGCTTTTGCACAGAGTGGTTGTTGAAACCTGTGGACAAAGTGATCTTCAGGCCACCATTAAGATTTTTATATTTAAGTTAAGTAAGTGAGAAGCTAAACATTCAGAAGTTCAAATAAACATTACCTTAAGTTCTCATTTAAGCCTTAATGATGATGGAACAAATTACCTGGAAAGATATCTCTTTCTTGATTCTTGTTCTAATATGCTAAAAATATTTTAATTTTTTCCTTCTCTTTCAGAGAGAGTGATGTGGCTGGTATTGACATCAACATGGGATGCCCAAAAGAATATTCTACTAAGGCAAGTGGATTTTGATTTCTCTTAAATGAGCCTCTTCTGTCTAGGAGTGGGGAATCCATGGTCTGGTTTTCAAATTCAAGCAGCAAAATTCTGATGCAGAGAAAAATTGAATTGAAGTTTTTGCAATAAACAGAAGACTCTCAAAAGTGTCATGGCCCTAATACGGTAAAATATCATAGGCTGTTAGAAAAGTAAATTTTATATGGCTGGATAAAATGAAGTGACTTGTTTAGGGTTTTTAGTGTTTCTCTGAGGTCATTAACTTGTTGGGTGAGTGAAATATGTTCTGCCTAGCTTTAATAAAAATTGGAATCAAAATCTGTCATCTTAGCAAGTAAACAATCACAACTTAGCAATGCTTAATTCAGTTATTTGTCAGTTTTAAGTGGGAGGACAATGAATTAGTTAAAATTTGATTTTTTTATGGTTTTTTTGTAGTAAAGCACATGCAGTTCTAAATTAGCCCTGTATCTGTGGCTAGGAAAAAAACATTCAAACTGGTTGTTAGGACTGTTAAGCCACTCACTGTAGAGATAAAGAGTCAGTAAATTGGACCATGGCACTCCATTTTGATGTCAAGTGCTCCACAGAACCATAATTAAGAACAAAACACCAAAATATCCACCTTGTACTCAGGTGAAAGATCAAAAGTTCAACTGCTGGTGAATGGTTATTCTCCAACAATAGTTCTGGGTCAAAAAAGTTTGTAAAAAAAGTTGTTGGCCAGTGCATCTATGTATGCTGATGAAATAGTACAGGAAGAACAGCTAAAATGTTGAATTGTTCATAATTGTGTTAAATGTTTGTTATTTCTGTTTAATACTGGCAATAATTTGTCTTAGTCTCTCTTTTTTAAATGTAGTGTGTAAAAATAAACTACTGACATAAAGACCTCTCAAACGTGGTATATAATGTTAAAACAATAAATCTGTTCAGCTGTCACTTAACGAGGAGAAACTGGATGATTATATTTGCTAAAAATGGCTTTTTGAAATCCTGTCACTCCATAAAGTAATGAGAGCAAGTTGATGTCCTGAATTACTGCTTAATTGTTCTGATACATTTCTATGAAATATTGCACCGAAGTGTTCACTAATGCTCCTGTATTTTAAATTTTGCCATTTTTTCCTTAATGTAATATTGTGCTTTTGTTGTGGTCTGCTATTAGGCAAAATAATTACGTAGAAGAATGTGTTTGCCTAGTATGTAACAGCTTCTGTCTGTTTTCCCAGGGAGGTATGGGAGCAGCACTGCTGTCTGATCCTGACAAAATAGAGTCTGTAAGTATCACCTGGTGGGGTTTGAGCAGCCTTGGAAAGAATTGTGCACTGTGCTCTACTAGAAGTGGGGATGAGTTGCATAATGACAAATTTGTGATAGCTAGAGTGGAATACTCCAGTTTAGAACACTGGAATTAAGGTTACAGATAAATATTCCTGATTTAGTTCTCCTTGCCATTGTCTGGACTATAAAATTGCTACCTTCTTTCTTTTCAGTTTGAAAACTTCCAGTGTGGTGCTGTATTTGCAAGTTTTGCATGTCTATGCATGTAATTTGAAATTATCGGAATTCACTGGTCACCTCATATTAAAAGCGGTGTTGGAACTCAAGCAGCAGTTAATTGCTCTGTAAAAATCCAGTTGAAATGAAAAACAAATGAAAGTAAAACTGCCTTAGACTAGAAATAAGTTTATGTATCTACTGGATAAAATTGTATATTCAGTTACAGATTGCATGTGTCTATCTAGCATGTAAGATTCCTTATAGAGGAATAGTTAACAGTGTTACATTATTCTAATTTATCTTCAAGAGATAAAGGAGGAGAGTTTTAGTAGCGTCACTGTTGTGATCAGATTTTTGTCTTTTTTTTTCTTTTTCCAGATATTGACCACCCTTGTTAAAGGAATTTGTAAACCAGTAACCTGCAAAATCCGCATTTTGCCCTCAGTAAGAACATAAGTCATTGTGCTGAAGTGTTCAGCTGTTATTTCTCTGATTTACTGTCAGTTAGAACATAAGGTGTTCTAGTATGTTATTGTTGTATACCTGTTGCTGTGAAATAGCACTTGGAATTACAATTTCTCTTTGGGATGCTGTCCCAGCCTGAAGGGTTGTCTGACCTGCAGGTGCACAGAGGTCATGATTGTGGGCTTGTCAGGTTCCATGACATGCAAGGATACAGAGGCTTTTATCCTCTAAATTTCTCAACTCAGTCATTTTTGTGTCACAGAGGTACAAAAGGGTATAGGATGCCGCCCCTCGAGCAGCCAGTAGATGCTGTTAATTCCTGTTTTTCACATGGGGCAGCCAATAGATGATTGTTTTCTGTTCTTTCAGACTAATTTTGCGTCCAAATGGTTCCTGTTCTTGCAGTTAGAACAGCCAATGAAGTTACAGGTTCTGTCTTTTTCAGGATCTTTTTCCAAAATTTTTTTACAGCTGATGGAGCTTCCTTACTGCTTTTTCTTTTTTTGCACTTTTTTGGTCTTTCTTTTTCATTTTTAAACCTCCAAGAGATGATGGGTTTTCTCTTTTAAAACTGATAATTTTGCAATGTGTTTAATTACCTGTCTAGATACTATGATTGCATATGGCCTAAATAGATATTTCAGTAGATGAATGAACTGTACCTGAGCCAGCTTTGTTCAGAAGTTATTTATGTGTTCAGATAAACAAATGAACCTTGTGTGAAAAGAATCAGTAACCCAGTCTAAGATCCTTTTGGTTCTGAAGGACTGAAGTATTAAATCAGAGAACTGGCAACTCTCCTTTTTATTTTCTACAACTATCCTAGAGCCTTTTCCTTTTTGTTTCAAGCTGTTTTTGCATAATGTCATCCATCAGAACAGCAGGTGAGCTTCTGTCTCTGTGTCCCTGCCAGCTGAGACATGTTGCAGTTTTCAAAGGCTGAATCTGATATGTTTGGGATGAGCCAGATATTTCTCCAGCTTTTAAAAAGAAAATTTGCCTTATCTTTTTTTCCTTCTCCATTTCCCTAAAGCTGCATAAGACAGGCTAATGCAGCAGTGTGTCAATTTTGTTTCTGCCTTATAAGAGCATCTTACCTCTTTGAAGATACACTGGGAGCTTCCCCTTTTTCCTACTGGGCCTTTTGATTCACTGGTCATGTATGAATTTCCTTAGAATTTTTTAGATGCTGGTTAACATTTTTAAGACACATTGGAGAGGAATATTTATAGTTGTGTTGATTGCATGTTATGTTGATTTCAGAAGGCATCCTCTTACTGAAAAACATTTTAATTATAATTTACAGAGTAGTTATTAGAGAGGACTTGCTAATGAAGTGTTTCAATCATTTTCAATTGACAGTCTGAAACTCTGTTGGAAAATATTCTCCTGCTACACAATATTTTGTTACCTGGTTTGAGAAGGTTTGCAGTCTGTAGTTTCAAGGAAGCATTGAAAATGAATTCTTACTTTTGCCTTAGCATGTAGTTATTTGATTGAAGTAGATATTAAATGGTTATATGTGTGGGGCTTTATTGAAACATAGGAATCACATGGTCAAATGATAGTTATTCCTTTTGCTTTGAATTAAAATCATGTCAGTCTGTCTTATCCCTCAGGTTGAGGATACTGTGAATCTAGTGAAGAGAATAGAAAAAACTGGCATTGCTGCAATTGCAGTCCATGGAAGGTAAATTGATTTTAGGCAAGAAAGACTTAGATTTTTTTTTTAGTTTGTTGATTAATGGAACACAGTATGATATGACTGATCTAAGTGTACTCTAAATGTAATATATGGTTCTGATTTCAACTGTTAACCAAATTGGTGTTCTAGGAAATCAAGCCAAGTAATTAGGGAATGGAACTGCTTGCTGCTCTTTTCCTAAATATTTTTTCTCAAAGACCAAATAAAACAAAAATTATCTTGCATACTTTGTCTCTAAAAAATCAAATATATAAAATAAATAAGTGGAAACAAGTATATCCCAATAATCCTTGTATCTTGTCTGCTGTGATTTAGAGATCTATAAATTCCACAGGAAATCTTTGGTCTTGTCTTTTTTTTTGTTTGTTGGAAAGGAAGAAGGAGGAGAGGCCTCAGCACCCTGTCCACTGTGATGTGATCAAGGCCATATCTGAAGCCGTCTCCATTCCAGTAATAGCAAAGTAAGTTGGACTAATTAACTCATTATGGTCAGGTGCCTCTACCTAACTTTTGCAAGTGCAGGAAAAAGAACCATGGCTAATTATATTAGTGTGGTTAATTTTTAGTGGAGGATCTCATGACTTCATCAAAGAGTATGCAGACATTGAAACCTTCCAGAAAGCAACTGCTGCCTCATCAGTCATGATTGCTCGTGCTGCCATGTGGAACCCCTCGATCTTCAGAAAAGAGGGGTTTTGCCCCTTGAAGGATGTTATGCAAGATTACATCAAATATGTATGTTTTTTTAAAGCTCTTATTTGTAATTAACATTGTTTAAAATTGTTAATCCAAATCTTACTGTAGTATCTTCACTTCAAAGACTTGGTTCTAGGGATATTTTAACATAGTGCATGTGACATGAGTCTCACAATCAACCACTGCTTCCTCTCTTCAATTTTTTTCAGAAAAAAAGTGTTCAGAAATCTGCTTTCATGCTTTTTAGCCCTAGTTTCTTGGGAACATTTATGAGGCTTACAAGACTATCTCAAAATGTCCAGAAATTTAAAAATATGTAGTCTATCTCTTTTGAAGTCACAACTGTACAAGTTGAACAGAGTATTATATACAGTATACAATATTGAATGTACCGTATTATAAGAAAAGTGAAGGAATATTAAATACTCAGTTGCTCCTAGATTCTGTTTTAGAAATTAATTACTTTTCACAGATGCTGTCAAGAAGTATTCACACCAGGGAATCAAAGGGAATGATTTGCCAATAAAGTAATGCTCTATTATAATACTGTAGCTCCATTACCTGAGTCATTTATATATTGAAGTTTTATCCATCATTGAAAAGACACCATTTTAATGACATCATAGGAAATTAGTCAGAAATCTGTAACTTTGATGATGTCATCAGTTCAAAAAAGATTTTTTAAATTTGATTTTGCTATTAACCAGTTACTAAAATATCAGTGCATTGCTAGTCAATGATGTAAACTGGTCAACTCTTTCTTCAGAAGTATATGAGTCAGTTGAACTTTAGTTCATGAAGTCATGCCAAAATAATGAGATTATAGTCACATTCATGAGTAGTGTTGAATATGAACATTAAGGAAACTGCACTGTGGTTTGCCTTTCAAAAATGATTTTGAATGTCATCAAGAGACCATGCGGAGTATATAAGATAAATTTGTTTGGTGTGTTTTTAATTACTTTTGTCTCTTTCCATCAGGCGGTGAGATATGATAATCACTACACCAACACAAAATACTGTTTGTGTCAGATGTTAAGAGAACAGTTGGAAACTACTCAGGGTAAGAAGCTGCACGCTGCACAGTCCGCACAGGAGATCTGGTAAGCATGGACTTCAGGAATTGTACTCTGTCAAACTTGCACAACACTTCTCTGTCTAGTACTGCCTGGCATTTCACACCATCAGAAGAAGTTGCAAAAACCCCAAAAACAACCCCAAAAAATTCCCAGTTAGAGAGATGTGAAATAACATAGTAAGCTTTTCCAGGTTTCCTTCATGCTCAGATGTTAAAACTTTAACCCTAAAACTCTCTGTATTCAGCATACTAATTTGAGTGGTGCTTTACTGAGTGACAGGCATTTGTCCAGTATTTGCATGAACTGATTAAGAAAAATTTCAGCTTGTCTGAAATTTTATGGAACTTGTCTTCTTCCAAGGATATTTATTTGATTTAGCTTTCCCTCTTGCCATGTGGGTTTTTAATGTTACTCGAATATTTATAACATACTTGTTTTAAAATGAACGCTTACAAATTCAAAATCATGTCTCAGGCTTGTATATATGGTACTTAAATGTATTTCCTTGTGCTGCTTTTCATGCCTGAAATATCCTAACGCACCAGTTTATCTTCAGACAAAAATGTTGCATAATTGTGCTGTCTCCTGGTGGTGAGGACGAGTTACAGCCATTTGAGCTTTAACCTCTGTGCTGGCCTGCTGCTCTTCCCACAAAACATTTACATAGTACATTCCCTTAGAAGCCTAAGTTAGCACTGTTCAGCTTCATTGCTTTTTTGCTTGGAGCATTGGCGATGGTTTTGAACAGTCCCATATCACCCAGCATCCTCATAACAGAAAGTAAAGGTTTTCTTATACTGCAGGTTTGATTGCCATTATCATCAGCAGAAAATTAATAGTTTCAGTTTTTCAAAGTAGATCCAGCCTGCCATGGAGCTGAAATTTAAAACAATTTGAGGCTTTTGCCTTTCACTAAAATCCTGGTTGCTCCCTCTCTTTTTTTGGGCTTGTGAATAATACTCTGAAGTTAGAAAACCTGAGATTTTGAGGGTTTTGGGTTATATATGCTGATATAGTGTCTGTTGCTTATAGTGTTTTAAATCACTATAATTAGGAGAATCTGTTTCCCGCTTTTGGCTCACGTTGCCCTTGTGCAGCTGATGCACCAGGCGTCACTCGGACAAGTTTTGTCTCTGATTCAT
The DNA here is from genome assembly GCA_013397895.1 of Origma solitaria. Taxonomy (NCBI): domain Eukaryota; kingdom Metazoa; phylum Chordata; class Aves; order Passeriformes; family Acanthizidae; genus Origma; species Origma solitaria. The sequence continues at coordinate 4,825,768 of VZRL01000950.1, forward strand.
CCAACTGCAGGTTATTATATGAGCTAATAACTTGAACATTGCAGGGGCTGTATTTCTGACTGATTCTGCTTGGACTTCCAGGCTACAAATTGCATATGTAGTGCTGGAAGCCAGAACATTCTTTTTCTACTTGTAGCTCAACAGTGTCTGGTAAGGATTGAAAGAAAAAGCATGTAATGTCACTGTGCAGAATATAGCCACACTTCCACTTCATTCTCTGTACTCTAACACAATATATTCTAAACACAATTGATTTCTAGACTTACTTTCTCTATCATAATGTCATACAAAAATTTCTAAACTGATCACTAATACAAAGGAATTCTCTTTGAGTAGTGAAGTCTTTGAAATGGGTGACTTCTATGAAGAAACAACAGCTATTTTTGAAGCTAAGAAAACATCTTTAGAAACCAAGACCCAAGATGAAGATGACCAAATGGAAGATCCGGATGTAATAAAAATGGCTGTTAGATTTGACAAGTAAGCATGCAAAGCAAGTATTTTACTATCTTGCATCTGAATAATAACTGTGAGGTTGAGAATGTCCTAACAGTTTCTGGGAAATGATGATTTGCAAAACAGCACTTACTGAGTGAATTCTTATGAAGCAGTAACTGAACATTATTGCATAATCACCACTCTTCCTGTGCCATTTGGATGTTGTAAGATATTCTTTAGTTCCAGGCTTCCTGAGACTGCACGTAGAAAAATGTACATTGTACAAGACATAGAGTTCAGTTATTTTTAGTGAAACTTTACTAAAACATAATAATTTTCTATTACAAGTCCTGAACAAATTTCCTAATACTTTTCTAAACAGGTAACGTGCTCATCTGAAGCCTTCTAAATGTGTGCAGCTCATAAGCTCTTCCTTGAAAAATTAATTCATGGAGTTGTGTACATTATTTTCTATAATGTTTAATTGTAATCTGTGAAGCCTATAGAGTTGCTGTTAGTTTCACCGTTAAACTCATGTTTGCTGGTTTTGCTAAATAGCTGTATCAAACAGCTCAAGGAGTGTGTAAAATGCTCCACAAATTCAGTCATAATGCTTTAATGTTTACAGGATATGTTACCTGACAGCTTGAGAACTGAATACAGATTTTATAGTGGTTTTTTTTTGTTCTGTCATGTGCAAGGGGCTGCAGTTCTATGTCAGTAACTGAATCAAAGTCTACATTTCCTACCCTTTTTTCATTTACTAACTCTACTGCTTCATAACAGAAGCAGCTTCTCCTTTTTTCTACTGGTGTTTAATTGGTGCTTATAATAAGCAGTACTATACTGTACCTCCCTCTTCTGTGAAACATATTTAGTTAGAATCTCCTTTCTGGTAAATATCTTTTCTCTAGCTGTATTACTACAGGATGTGAATATTTGGAAAGAGTTAATAGAAAAGTTTAGATTTTATTTAAGATGTTTTGGCAGACCTATTACTTGAGTTATCAAATGAGGAACAAGCATCTTTCTCATAATTTGAGAAATTAAACCTCAAATAACTGGTAGAAATAATACAAGCAGCACTGTCTGTTTTAAAATAGAACTTTTGCACAGTCATTGACCACAAATTTTTCTGCCTAGGCGAGAATATCCACCACAGATCACTCCAAAAATGTATCTTCTGGAGTGGTGTAGGAAAGAAAAGCATCCTCAGCCTGTTTATGAAACTGTGAGTCAATGAAAAACCCTTTCAAACCTCTTCCTCTACCTTGTATATGAAATTAAATATTTTAGGACTTGAGGTAGTGAGAAATTCTGCTTCCCAGTCTGGCGTAACTCTTTCAGAAAGCAGCTGCAGAAATGGTAATACACATAGATATGAAAATAGCAGCTTATTTTATTAGAAAATAAAAAATTAAAACTCAGACCCTCAGTCTGCATTTGATTCATGTGTGAAAGAAGTTGCTTTAACTTCTTGGGAATTTATATAGGAGCCCATGAATTAATTTCTTTTACTACTTCTGTGAAATAAAGAATTCAGCTTTGGAATGCTTTCTCTTCACAATGTTACGCATAGGAACTGCATGGCACAGGAGCACCTGTTTGGTTAGATAGGGACATTATTCATTTGGTTTTTATTTTTGTAAAGTAAAAATATTTGCAGCTTGGACAAGTCTTATTTTTTTAATGTTAAATATATATGGTTATATTTGTGGTGTGAAATACAGTAATTTTAAAGTTATGTTGTTTTCTTGACTTTACACCTATCAAGGAATATTGATTATGTTGTTTAGTCTGTAAATTACGTGTTTGATTTTTGGCAGCCCCTTCCCTTTACTTCTTTTTATTCTACAGGTTCAAAGACCACTGGATAGATTATTCTGTTCAGTAGTGACAGTAGCAGAGCGAAAATACCGATCGACTCTGTGGTAAGCCATCCTTAATGGGTTTTTCAGCTGGATTTTTGTTTCTGAAATGTAGCTTTAAAACTTGCATTAGAAGGATACTCCAGTTTATTCCACTTGCCTTTGAGAAAGATAATCTAAAAAGTACCTCCTAAAGCTAGCTTTAGGAGGGAAAAATTATTAAAAAATTCGGAGAATTGAATGTGACAAGAGGATTTCAGCATTGGCATAATCAAGTAAATGGTCACAGATTTTAATTCACTTTGTGTTAGTCCACAAGTTGTATTGCAAGGGCAGCAAATAGGTGAGCCATTTCCATTCTGTGTGTGATGAGTTCAGAAAGAAGCCAAGGGAGGCAGAGGGGAATGGTGGAGGAGGTTATGTCTTCAGCCAGTACAGCAGATCCAATCCCAGGACAAAGTCAGGACTGAGGGTCTATACATAGTGAAGCACAGGAGAGTGCAGTGACTTCTTGGAGATCGCAGTTAATTGGCAGCTACACACAGGCTGCTCTAAAGTTTCACAATGGTATTTTATGCAATCATCTATTAATACTGGAGTTGACTTGAGGCATTTGCACCTTAGTTGATCTTGAATTAACTGCAAAGCTAGAGCTCAGCATTGAACATTTTAAACAGGACAAGTGCACGCAAGTGCTTTGCAGCCTTCTTGTTCAGAGACTTTAGGAAGTTATGCTCAGCTGATATGAAATTTTGAGAAGAAAATGTTTTCAAACACTGACTTTCACAAATGTGTGATGTGCAGTCTCTCTCAGAAATGACAGAATTTTTATTATGGAACAGTTTCTGCTTCTGTCAGCATCAATGAACTTGTACACCTGCCAGAGAGTATGTTTAAGCCTGAGTCTCTTTCAAGAAAAGCGATCCTTCATAACTCAGTTTTGTTTAGTGATCAGATTTGTAAAGTTTACTTTCTGAGGATTGCAGCCACTTGGGAAAACACACATTGACTTTGTCCCTTTGAAATGAAGAGTGTTTGAGAGACAAGAACTAATAGAGACAGATTTTCTAGGAATATTGCATCAGGAGTGATGCATCCACACTTGACACCTAGCAAGATTGAAATAATTTCTGGAACTGGCCTCTTTTGTTCCTCTGCTGTGAGATGACTACAAATGCTGTTTGTTTCATGACGTTGCATCAGAGACAGGAAATTTTCTCTTGGCAATGTAGAGACTTCAGTTTCTACTTTTACCTGTGCTTTGTCTGCTTGCTCTTCAGGGAAAAGTCCAAGAAACTAGCAGAGCAGGCTGCAGCTATCGTCTGCCTGAGAACCTTGGGTGTCCCAGAGGGAAAGCTCTGTGAGGGAGAAAATCACCTGATTACCAAACGCAAGAGGGAAGAGCAGGAGCGCTTGATTAACAGAGACCATGGAGAAGACCTTGCTGAGCCTTCCCATAAAAAGGCCAATTTTATTGAAGAAACTTCTGACATGAATGTGCCTAAGATGCCACGATAGCATGGAAATTAGAGGTTTCATGCCTATGCAGCTACAAATTCACTTCTATTTGTATATCTTGATGTTCACACTTCATTTGGATTCTCTCAGAGACAGATAAATTTCCCAGTTGTGAAAAATGCCACTGAGATGTTTGCTGTTCACCACTCACTGTCCCTATGGTGCCTTTCAGATGATAATTAGGAACTTGATTTTAAAGACCATGGAGAAGATAATCTCAAATAATAAATTTTTTTAAAGTATCAGGTATTTTCAAAGCAATTTTGTCATTGGTTTTATTACATGTTTTTTATTTTTACGAAGCCTACGGTGTGCTGGTAAGAGATGTATTAATAAGTCATCCACAAGTAGAGGAATTCCTTATGGAATTGTGTAGTTAATCAGAAAAATTAATGCAGAAATATATTAATAGCCAAGTAGACATGATTGTGTCAACTGAGTTTTGTGAATGTCTTGCAAGCTTTGTTTATACCCCTCATGTATCAAGAAAAAGTTTTTTGCAGAGAGAAGGACTTAAAAACTGTAAGACAAGCATTAAAATAGCATTCTTCCGTGATAATTTCTACTACGTTTTATCCTTCAGAAATATGACAGTAGAGTTAACAATCCTTTCCTGGTCTTAGGTATTAACAATTGTGTCTTTCTAGTAACAAGTTGGAGGCAAGCCTGGTAGCAATGACTTTTTTGAATGAAGGCACTTTGAGCTGGTTTTTACTTTTGAACTTGAAAGTTCTCGTAAATGTCTACAAGTAGAATACTTGCAATAATGGGCATCCAAATATGGCCTTGTATGTTCTTGAAATGTGACCTTGTTTTTCTCAGTAATCAGCTGTTGGTGATAGTGGAGGTCTCGATCAAAGGCCCATGTTCTCTTCTTTGTTTTCCATCATCACAACTTCCTATTAAAGCAAACTGTAAGTAAATGCTGTGTGCCAAGAGAGAATACAGACCATGTTTGATTCATGGCAATCCAGGTGAGTCTGTCTGATTTAAATTAGAGTTCTGAATCCTCAAAAGAATGCCAAAAGAATTGAGGGATTTCGTTTTTTACTGGTTTATTGAAACGGTGGTTTCATTTCCCTCAACAGTGCAAAGGGTCTTGAGAGTATCAGCTCTGGTTTGAAAACAAAATGATGGAGATATATCATGCCATGATCTCTAAAGTATTTTGTATAAAGAATGTACAAGATATAATTAATTTGGTTGTAATTCATAAAGAGTCTTCATATTTAAAAATTTTAATCTTTTCCTAAAATGATAGTTCCAAATTAAACTATCCTTTTAAAAAGGAAAAACAATATCTCACCAGATTATATTCAGGGTTGTGAAGCTAAAATGTCTGCTGCTCAGATTAGTGTAATTTACAGTAAGTCTGTACTGTCTAGGAAGAAGGAAGTTTTTCTTGTTCACTTTGTACATTGTAGTAAATGCAGTTAAATATATTTACATCTGATATCATTTTAGTGCTACAATTTATACTCTGAATCACTAAAAAAAATAGCAGTACTAATGATAAATTTCAGAAGTAACCCTTTTCCTATTGTAAGTTCTGTCTGGGTATCTTACTTTTGTCAGAACTATTTGGAGCCATAATAATAAAGAAAAAGTCATTTTTAGGTCCTGCTACCAGTGTGGTTTGCAAGGTCTAATGTAACAGAATCATGGAATGTTTGAGTATGGAAAGACCTCTGGAGATCATCAGGTGCAAGCCCCCCACTCAAAGCAGGGTGAACTAGGGCAGGGATTGAGACTCCACAGCCTTTCTTGGCAACCTGTTCCAGTGTTTGAGCACCCTTAAGGTAAACAAAAGTGGGGTTTTTTTTCCTTCTTCTACACAGAATATCTTGTATTTCAATTTGTGCCCATTGCCTCTTGTCCTGCCACATAGAAGGATCTGGCTTAGTCTCTTGTCATAACTGTCTGTCTAAAAGGAAAATTGAATCTTTGGGTGGTGGTGCCTAAGTACAGTGTGGACTTGCATGGCAGCAGTTGCTATGGACCAGTGGAGGTTGCAGTGGACTGGGATGAGTTTATAGATAAGTCAGTCGTGAGAAGCATGTTATTTCTTTTTTGACTCAGAAAAACACCCAAAGAATTACTCAGGAGAAAGCATGCCGCTGCTGCCTTGAACTTCTTACAGAGGTGAGATAGGATCATTCAATTTAAGAGCCAAGGCCTTCATGACGGTATTTGTACCTTGTTGGGTTTTTTTATTTCTGGTATTTTGTCATGTGATGTGAATGTGCATCCATCCTCCTGCCCACTTAGTGAGGTACAGCCTATGCAGACTTTTCATACTGTTTCCTTCTAGCCAGTGACTCCATGCATTCAGAGCACAGCGTTGTGAGGGGTGGGTGTTCCAGTGGTGCTTGAGAATGTGTAAATCTTGGGTGCATTTGAACAGCTGAGCAGATTTCTGCAAGATGCTGTCAAAAATCCACATGGAACTGTAGCTGAAGATAGATACCTTGACAAAGGTTGTATGAGTACCAGCCTGGAGGTGCTTTGCTACTCATCTTTTATTACAGAGTATGTGCCTTGGCTTGGTTGATGGAGAGGGTTGGATAATACTGGCTGCATAATTTGTTATGAATGAAACAAATACTGTGTTAAAACTAGTTTGCAAAGTGTGTGTATTAAAGGGGTGCTAAAAGTTGGGGGGTGATGTTTCTCTTTTCTAATAAGTGCATGTTTTCAAATCCTTCCTGAAATTATGATGTGGCTGCCAATGTTACACTGACCCCCCTTAGCTCTCTGCACTGGTTGTACACATTAATGGGGCTGGCTGTGCTGTAGTTATGGATAGGCCAAACAGAGCCTGTGAAAACGAGAGTGAGGAGTCACTCTGTTGGAATGAGCTTCTAATGCTAAATATAGAAGGGCTGGAATTCTGGGAAATGGCTAGAAAGTGTAGCATTTGACACCTTTGATCAGTTTCAGAAAAACCCAAAGAAAAGCTGCAGTTGTATGCATATGTATGTGAATGTCCAAATGTTGTGATTTGATGACTTATTGTTACATACTTTCATTCCTCATGACTCTGTTACAACTAATGTGTGACAACTCACCCTATTTTGATAATTCAATTCATCCTAACCAGTTCTACAGATAGGATGATTGTATTTATCATGTATGTTCCCTTCTCAGCACTGGCGTTAAAGTAATTACTTCAGTGACTAGTGCTTTCCTCCTAGAAACTATTGCATTGGCGTAACTTTTAAAGAGCAAACTACACTGGTTACTCTGTGTTTCTCCTGTGCTTCTCTTTCCTGCTGTACCTTCCAGAAACGGAAGGTGGCAGATTTTTTTATTGTTTTCAGAAAAATATGCTACCTTCTGCAGTATTTAACAATCCAGCCATTGCACTTCTGCATTCTTGCATAGGGTGGCAATTGAGACTGCAGTTGAGTTGGAGGATATTTAGCCTCACTTTTCAGATTTTTTTTTTTCATTTTAATTTCACTATGGTAAGAATATGATACTTGGTCCATACTGATGAAAGCTGTGCTCTATTTTAAGTATTTGCTTAGTGAAAATGTTTCACTATTAATCCTATGGAACTCTGTGAAACAACTGGAGGGTTTTTTGTCCCAGGGATGCAGTCAGCCACCAAAAAAGCACTTTATCTTTTTACTTGATAGTGATGCTGCAGAGAGTATCTGTAATGATACCTGCCAGAGTGTGGTCCATGGGTATGGGGAGATCTGTAACTTCTCCCTGTATTCTGCTTACTAGAAATGTGAATGCAGGGATATTTTTACCAGCCTTTAGTGTGGATGCACTCACTGTGGGTCTACCTCCAGGGCCTTGCTGGCTGGAATGCTTTTTGGAATGTCCCGGGCTCTGAGCCCAACCCCGCCCTGGAATGTGAGGTTAAATGTTGGCGGTACAAATACAGAGTTTGAATATCAAAATCCTAGAGTTCCCCAGCACTGCAATTTCAGAAACTGGCAAGTGAGCCACATGTCAGCTCAGCTGCTCTCCAATTCAAAGAATAAGCATGCCTTGGGTTGCTGGGGAAGGAGGGGGAGGTGGGATGGTTTTTGTTTTGGTTTGGTTTTCACTTACCCATTGTGACACGCAGAAGGACGTGCTTTTCAAACAACGCCAACTGTCAAGATGGTCAGAGGTCCCACACAGGTGTTAGCTGGAAAGCAATCTTCATTCACAAAAGCATTTTACTGCCATTCTTTAATCAAACCTAGGAGCTCAACATAATGAGAGCTGTTGCCTTATTAAACAGGAGCCTGCTAATATTTGGACTCTGAGGCAAGAAGTGATGGGATGGCCTGTGAGGCTTAAGTTTCATCTGTGCCACAGTGCAGGAGGCCAGCGTTTGAGGCTTTGAGTCAGAGGTGCTGATGACAAAGCTGATGAAAAACATTAAAAGCTAAACATGAAAAACAAGCCTTTGGTGAGAAGGGAGTGCATAGTGTATTGTTAAAAAACAGTTGCCTGGGTCAGTTAAGGAGAACTGCTGAGCTCCAGGGGGAGTCTGGTTCTGCCACCCATATTCCAAGGAGCTTTAACCTCAGTGGGCTTTGTGATAGGAGGCTTAAAAATATACCTCACTTGTGGTGTTCACTTAACTCCAAAATGAAACTGTGTTGCAGGAGCTAATGGGAATCAGCTGTTAAATATCTGTTAGTTAAACAAATAAATACTTTTCCCTTGCCCTGGCATGGTGTGAGAGTCTCTGTTTTCTGTTTTTAGAAAATTGTTGTCTGAGAGATATCCTCTTGTGAGAGTTTACAGAGCGCTGTAGTACAAATCTGATCCTTTACTCATTTCAACTTAATTTCCCTTGGTAAACTCCATACATTTATTAATGCTTCAGTATGTCATTGTGTTTGACATGAAAAATTCCTGTTCAACTGCCTTTAAAAATTATTGCCTGGTGATTGGAACAGAAATTAATATAAGCCATGTATAGTTGTGAATACGGATTTTTTTATTAGTATTCTGCTGCATAGAGCTGACAGAACTGGATTTGAATACAGATCTTCAACCTACTTTTTAGCTGGTTTAAATCTGTATAAACATGTTTCCTTTTCTAATAGAGTTTTTTGTTGATTTGCAAACTTCTCTATGCAGTGTTAGGCTGCTGTGCATGCCCATGTGCTTGCCACTGCCTGTGCACAGGTGTTAGCGTGGATTGTCAGCAGCTGGTCATGGGCTTTTGTGTCAAACTCCTTAAACAGAAACTGTTAAAGTGGTTTCCCTCGTTGTGGTCAAAGAAAAGTGAGTGTTAAAAAGATATTTAACTAAAGCTACTACGTTTTTACCTTTTCTATCTCAAGTGTTGGAAAAGATTGTCTTTTTGAGTTTAAAAAAAAGTCAGGTTCTAATCAAACCTAATTGGAAAGCTTCTTTGTGACCTACCTGGTTTGATTCAGTGTATGCTTATTTACTTAAGAAATGGACTACTGCAGTTGTCTTTAAGTTTTTCAGGCAGGAAAAATGCTTTTTTTTTTAAATAGTTTACTGTTTCATTAGCTCACCGAATTGCTATAAAATTTAAAGCAAACTTTCTGGCCATCTGTGTATCTGTTCCAGTTACATACTCATACTAAATCCCAGGCACCAAAAAGTTTAAAAGCTGAAACCTTTGTTTTCTTTTGTGCTGAAATAGGGCCAAATCCTGGACACCAGACAGAACACAAGTAAACATGCGTGGGTAGAGGTACCTATAGGAGCCACAAAACCTATGAGAACTGAAGAGTGTTAAAAACAATATGGGGCAGTTTCACTTAAGCAGAAGCGTGCATTTATTTTTCCTATGTAGCGTACAAAAGGGGTGTTTGTAAGGGTTTTTTTTAGAAGTTAATTGAACATTGTGTGTTCAGATCTGTAGGTGGAAGGGAATGGAAGATGGAGTGTTGGCAAGGGCATCAGAATGATATGATTCCAGAGAGGTGCAATATTGAGACGGCAGGATTCAGGCAGTAAATCACTGTGCACTTAGACCATGATGCCTACCTGTCACATCAGTGGCATGGTAATTATAGTTTACTGTCATGCTGCCCTGTGACATTCTCTTATTACAGCTAATAGCAGCTTTCATATTTTGCTGTGCCTGAACATGGAAAACAGTTGTAGTTCTTAGAAAGTTTATAGCCTGTAGGCTATAGAAATACTGCATTATGAATGCTGAATTAATAGCTATTTAATAAATTACCTTCTCTCCCATTAACTTTTATCAGCATGCCAAGTGTTGCAATGTAGACTGTAAAATCAGGTAGGTTGCTCACTGGTATGGGTAACATGCATGACCTGAGAGTGTGCGTATCCCATAATGGCAGCAATGCTGGGTGAAGGGTTAGAGAGACAAAAAAAAAAATTAATCACTACTGTCTTTCTGTACAGTAGTACTGGTACAGCACTTACCCATAGATTCTGTATTTCCCCATTTTCCTTGTGTTGATATTCAGTATTTAAACTCTTGTGAGTCTGTTGCAGGATTCTCTGTTCTTTGTTAGAGGCAAAATGTGTAATGCAGCGCATTTATTTAAAGTGATGCCTTATGCCACAGAAGCAAACACAGCTTATAGTAGGATGGAGGAAAGAGTTTCCATTCAACTTTGTAGAGAAACACACTGAAGACAAACAGATTTGATCCACCCACATTTTGTTATTTTCTTCATACTTCTTAATTTAAAAAAAAATAACAACAATTTAGGTGAAGAGGAGATTTTACAGAAAAGGTTGATATATTTTCATGAAAGGAAGAGCTAACCTCATCCTGTTAGAAAACATCTTGCATCTTCACCTATCACTGCCTGGCTGCCATTGTGTACTGTTTTCCTCTCAGCCCAGCCTGTGAATTCACTGATCACCTGGTCGGAGAGAACATTTCACCCACACAGCTCCCTCCTCTCACTTCCCCTGTGCTTTAGAACCCCCCTTGCACACTGTCACTGTACTGGTAGTGCAGACTCACAGAAAGCAGCTAATTGTATTCCTTCTTGCATTAGGAATTTTTATTCGCTGTTCTAGGACTGCAACTTAAACTGATTTTCTCTAAGTACAGCTCAGCCCGTAGAGAAGAAGCTGTTTTCAACTTTTTAAAAGATTTTGGGATAGTGACAAAAGCTAATCTTAGCATATTGATGCTACTTTTCACTCAGGTCTGTGTGGGTTGGGAAGAGGGTTTTCAAATGATAATTCAGGATAGTTTCTGCTCAGTTGTTTTCTCAGCCTCACTAAGCTAAAGTTAGCTTTTGTAAACACCTTTCTTTTCTTCCACTTCAGTATTTAGAGTAGGCATGTCAAGCTGACCAGTCGTTTTATCTGAACATAAATAGTCACTTTCTTAATCCCTGAATTTCCATTGCAAGCCTTTCTTGCATCCCTGGATGAACTAAAATGAATTTGGGATTCAGCTGCTACACCTGAACGGTATTGTGCAGGTATTGACATCCATTCAAAGAAGGTTTTTAGTTGGGGTGACAAAAAAGTAAGTTGGTTTTCTTCCAGTTTGGTCTGCAAAGATTGTTTTGGTAGAAGAGATCCTTACACAGCTTCTTCCTCGAGGTTTGTAGGGCACAGTTGGCAGCATTCAACTGGTGCCAGTGTTGGTTTTCCTTACATTATTTACTCACACTGCAGCTGGGATCCTCAAGAGCATGTGCATACAAAACATCCTGTTGACAACCTCAGCACAAACATCAGCAGCAGAAAAAGAAAAGGGCAATTAAAATACTTTTTAGTCCTTTCAAGTACAGTATCTCCAGATCAGGACTCAGGGTCAGTGATAAGGGTGTCTGTGGAGTTTGTACAGTTACTGTCTGTAATGTAGCTGATCTCCTAAAAAAAAGTAAACATTTTCACTCTTTTATGCAAATTAGCAGAGAAATTATTGCCATCAGGAGATACAAACCAACAGATGCACTTTTCTGTTATGCTTCCTTGTGACTGAAGAGACAGAACTAGGAAATGTCTGGAATATTTCTACCCTGTGTAGTTCCCGTTTATTGACTGCTCAGTATTTTTCAGACCGGTTCATAAGCTTTGCATAGGTATTAAATTTTTTCTGTTCATTTGTATGGATTAACCAATTAATGAACAATATACAGTATTGAGCTCTGTCAGCAACTTTTGTCTGTATAACAGAAATACACCCCCAGTACATGGTGAACTGCTGTAGTTTAACACAAAACTCACATCAAGAGGATCTTCCTTGATAAGTGAGGAAGTGGCATGATCTGTCATTAGTTTCCTTCTAACGAGAAACAGGTATCTGCAACCACATCTTTAGACTCCCACGCCACTGTGGATATCAAGATGTTAAACTTGGTTTATTTTAAAGGTCATCATGTGAGATCTCATGCACAATTTCTAAACCATAAACAAAACATAGCTCCACAAAAGGAAAATGCAGATTATCAAAAGTGAGTGAAACTTAACACAGTGTCTAAAAATAGACTCCGACATTACTTTTCTGACTCAAAAACATTAGCAGTTATGCACAGGGTTTGAGATTTTTTGTTTGAGATGAGACAAAGTTCAGGTCTGTGTGGAATATAGTTTTATTTTCTATATAACAAAATCCAAAATAGGCCAAGTGTTAAGAGTATATGGAGCATCTGCTGTGAAGAATTTACCATCTAAGAGAACAAAGCTGAACAGTAGAGCAGACAGGATATAACTATACAAAGGTTGAAAGGTAGGGAGGAGCCCAGAGCTGACTGACCCATTTTTCACAGGAGTAGAGGAGAAGCTGGAGTACATATTTTTGTACTTCTGCACTCTGTGACAGACAAAGATGGATATGGTAAAGGAGGAGAAAGCTGAGGGACTCAGAATGGACTCAAGGTATCATCAAGACAAAGGAGAGAGAAAAACATTATACAAGCAGCTTAAAGAATGTGTTGTGGATGAAATGGTGAGCAGCAAGTTAAAATAGCCAGAATCTGGAACTGGGGTTACATGAAGCAATATTAATGTCAGGGTAAAATGATTTGCCATCTCCATGAGTGCTTTTATTGGTGATTTAGGTATGAATCCAAGATCCTGGATGATGTCCTGAATTGAGATCTAGCCACTACATACATGGAAAGTATTGATGTACTTTCTTATATGTGATTGTTGACAGGAGATTGTTTAAAATGAAGATCAGCATTGTTTCAAGTTTTCATTAGTTGAGTATAAAACTTTAGACTGAATTACTTAAAAAGGATGAAATGCTGGCTGAGTTAGATGGATTAAAGTAACATACTTTGGATCTAAGTTCTCACAAACTTAAAAGCTATTTAGCCAAGGAATTTTGCCCCAAGCTCTTTTCTGTTTGAAATTTTTTAATTGTGTGCTTGAGAAGAAGGAACTGATATCCAGTAATTCATGGGGACTGCATGCGATTTTTGTGAAATGTATTATATTTAACTGAAATGGGAGGTGAACTGAAGGATGCCAAAAATATATATTGAATGACCATCAATTAAGGAAGTTGCTACCCATCCTTGAGTCTCCTAAGAGCATCAGAATGACACTCTGTTTGAACTATGTTGCCAGTATGTTCTTGGGCAAATTATTTTTGAAACAACACACGTTTCTCAGAGACACTCAAAGTTACTAAATAAACTAAAGTAGCATTGAATTTAAATGAAATCAAAGGGGAAGTGGAGACATAACTCAGGCGAGGGACTATGAACACTGACTTGACATCTGTTCTGAGCCCTTTCATTGACCTTTTCACACTCACCAGTACTTTCATCCCTTTACAGTTCCAGATTCTCTGTTAGACACTATGTTATCAAGGCTCACATGGTAAGCTGTGGTTCAGATCAAGGCATCAAGTCCTTGCCTTCTGCTTCTTGTTGCAACCATTTTTGTTTATTGCCTCCTCCCTTTTACCAACACAGACACTTGCTTCTGGTTGCTTTTATTTTTCAGCTGACTGAATTCCCTGATTTGATTCACTTGGGGACCACACAAGTCTTAGTGGTGGCACAGCAGCAAGAATGGCACCTCAGTGAGAAGGGGTACCTGGGAATGGAGAGTGCCTAAGGAGGGAATATGGGGACTGCTGAAGTCAGTATTAGTCACTTAGGAAAGGTCAATACAGCCAAAGTCTGATTAGCTTCAGGCCCAGAGAAATACCTCCTGGCAGCCTAACCTTTGCATTTGTGGATCTTGTTTATGGGCAGCATTCATATTAGTCAAATGAGACTTGTAATTTTTTTGCATTAAATTATCCCTACAAATGATGAGAGTCATGGCCAAAGAGACCTCTTGAACAAGGATATACTACATTGAGAGACAGTTTGCTTTGTAAGTTCTGTGATTTCTGGGAGCAGTTAAGACAAATGTTATTTCCATGTAATTGAAGTTGTATTGTTAAAATACCAGTTAAAATGACTGGCTACTGGCAGAAAAGCCAGACTGAAACAGATCTCGGAGCTGGCTGAACTTCTCAAGTATTTATTCAGTTTTGTAGAACATCATGCACCCCTACAATGAAATCTGTGCTGCAAGGGTTCTGCTAACAGCAGCTGCTTTACAGCCAGGGTGGCTGTGCTTTCATGAGCTGTGGCTCTAAAAATGTCTATAGTGCCCATACACTCTCAGACGCAGTGGGGAATTGTTGGGCTCTAAAAATGCCTATAGTGTCCATGTACTCGCAGATGCAGTGGGGAATTGTTGGGCTGGTATCTGCATTATTGAATGGCTACAATAGTTGTAATTCAGGTGATTGATGTATATGGCAGCAATGTGAATTTGTGATGGAAATGTCCATTTATGAGCCTAGATTATCATTTTAGGGAAGACTGTATCTTTTAAGCCCTAGACATTTTATTGCTTCTTTCTAGTTCTCAATAGGGATCATGGCAGCTGATAAACAATTTACTCAAATGTAGGATCTAAAATTAAATATCTTGTTCTACCTCCTTTATCCTCCCACTATTGTTTCCTGAAAACAAACGTTTTGAAATAATTATTGAATCCACAGCCTACTTCTAAATTTGCCTGGGGAATTAGTGCTATGGAAGAGGTTTGAATTAGTGTCTGAGTCCACTGAAGTTCTCTGTCTATGATTTAGATGCACTGAGGTCAAGTCAGCCTTACAAGTGTGACTTGTGAAGTCACAGCATAGTGGAAATCTCCTCCTGCCCCTGCATCACACTCTTGAGTTCTGCAAGTGCAGAACTGATAGTGTGTACAACTATCTGGCCAGCTTGACTGGGGAACTGATGCAGGGTAAAAACAAGCCTGCAGAAGAAAATGGTTTTGTAGGTGGAATTTTTTGATAACCAAGGGCCACTGCTGCCAGAAGCACCACTTAGGAGCCTCTTTTATTCCCATCTAGGATGCCTTTGAACCAGGTTATATAGCTCCTGGGCTACCGAGGGCCCCACAGTTCACATTACCAGATGCTTTGGACAATGTCTCAGTCCTAAATGAAAGATGAAAACAGATACCTTTTCAACACAGAAGTGGCAGCTGGAAGTGTTTAAAGGATATATATTGGCAACTACAAATGAGCTGAAATGGAAGCTAAGTGGATTCTTGTATGTCTAACAGACAAATAGCATTCTTGTACAAAGTGAGTTGTCTTTCCTGGCAGTAAGGCACTCAGACTTGTTTCTTGACTGGGTAACAGATGCTGTGCCTCTTCTCTGTGTATGCAAGATAACAGCATTTAGTATTTGGAGGGGAGTTAGTCTGCAGCAAAGAAAAATAGTGCCAACTCAAAGTGTGGACAAGAGAACAAATATATTTCATCTTGCAGCAGTTTTTGAGTTAACTGGTTTTAATTGTAAGACATTATTTTTAAAATGGGACTGCCAGAGGCTAAACTTTGCAGATCATTAAAATATAAATACTTTTTTCCAAATGGCCATCAGTTCCTCTTGTTAAAGAAACTGCCGTACAGTTGCCTACTCCTATGATATTCCTAGGGTTTCCTAGTGAGATTTCACTCTTTTCTTCTAAATCATAGTATTCATTCACTTTCTATCAGGGTATTAATAGCCATGGTAACGAACTGTCAGTAAGAACCTTGTCCAGTCCCTGGAGTAACAGGAGCCAACAAAAAGAAGCATTTTTCTTTCACTCCTTTCCTATGTTTCTCTGATAATTTGCCTCAAAAAGCAGATTATTTTGACAGAACCAGGTTAGGGAGTGGCTCCATGTGTAGTCAGACTGGCAGATCTGAGAGGACTGGCAGCTATAGGTGGTGTGGAGTTCATCTCTTAATACAGAGCAGCTGCACAAGTCTGACCATGTCCTCAGGTTCAGTAATGCTCCTTCTCAGATCAAAGCAAGGAAGACAGAAACTACATTCTCAAAGTCCCTTGTGATACAGAGGCCAAATAAATGCTTAGCTTATAGTCTGTATGATTTCTGAATGATAAACTTGAAGTTCTGGTTGCTCTAGACAGGCAGATGAGTCTGATCCTTTGCTTTACTTGGCTGCGAATGAAGCCAAGGTTTGCGAGTGATCCTCCGTACTGAACTGGTCCCAAAGAGCAAAAGGGATGGAAAAAGGCAAAGGGAAGAGAAAGGTCCAGGGGAAAGAACTGCAAGAAAAGTTGTTCCAGGATCCACACTAACCTTTTTTCACTCCTCTTTGATGCTGCTCCAGAGAATTTATTATTTTCTAAATGAACAAGGTGACGGTATCTTGAACAATATGTCTTCCTGAGGAGTCCAGGTATTTCTCCCAGCTGCTGGGACAGGTGACAGACAAACTAGACAGTTATCTGTGAACCATATAACATATATCTGGGAAAGCATATAAACTTCTGGGACATTATTCTCACTTCAAGACAGATTGGCAAAAATAATACAGTTGGCTCCAGTCTCCACGTTCCTACCACATCTATATAAGCCTAGATAAGATAGAGGCTCTTTTAAAAGGATTTATGCATTTGAGTTTTCTTCTGACTTCTGGCTCCAGATTTTTGTCTATAGATTAAAAAACCACAAGCATGAAGGATTACCAAGAGTCGTTTCTGAAGGAAAAGATTTGGGAGGGGAGGAGCAAAAAAAATTGTGCCTCTGTTCCCTAAAACAAAAGCATATTCTTTGGAATCTCTTTATAGAGGTTCTAAATAGGGAGCACGTACCCTGGTCAGTATGTGAAAGGTACATAGTCTAGTCCCACTGCCCTTCAGAAAATTTACCAGGCTCTCGAAGTACCACTGGGGAGGCAGATATGACCTGTAAACAGACTAAGTGTTAGGGATTACCTCCTACCTCATGGCAAAACAAGTACTCTATTATATAGAGTAATAACTCAGCCCTCTATTCATAAAAGTGGGGAATGGGCAGCTGCTTAACAGCTCTTTTTTGTGTGTTATAGAGCCTTTAAAATTCTGTCTATGAATTTTTACATACAAACACCTATATTGTGTGTCTGGTTTGCGGACACGCAAACATACTGGATCTTGGAAGTTTGTACATTTATGTGGGGTTATAAAGTAGTCTGCATATTTTAATTTTCAATTTTCCAATAAACTGCAGGAGTCAGTAACAACAAGCTTGTTCATACAAAAACGGTGTGAAATTGCAACCTTATCCAGGGTGGCAGGGAGAAGGAGAGACCCCCATGGAGGGCTGTGTGTGACCCTTTTTAAGTAGGGATCTCCTTGGTCCTCATAGTGCAAGTCTGGTTTTTAGGTGGGTGAGGGAGCTTATGCAGGTTAAAACCTGTATTCTCCACACCATTTCCACCCCCGCTCCGAAACAGTTCTTTGGGGGCAACAAGGCAGCAAGAAAAGGAAGGAACAAGGAGGCTGGAGGCAAGGATGGTTTAAGACAGAACTGTTGGCAAAAGCAGCACGTCCCGTAGATATCAGCTCGCTTTGTTGATGTGGATGTCCATGACATTAGAAATAGTAAAGGCTTCCCAGTAGAGCTAGTCTAAGGAAATATAAACCAAACCCTTTTTTTTTAAGGAAGAAAAAAAACCCTGGTATCTCCAAAGGGAGAATTGCCATTATGGAAGAGATGTGCTGTTTCTTCAGCTACCCTTGGTGAGGCAGAGCACTCAAAATTTGCATGTATGCCGTGGCCTTTCCCTGCACATATGTGTATTTGTCACATAAAGCTGTTGGTAGAAAAATTTCAACATGGCTAAGTAATTTAAAAGTTCAAGTTTCATTTTCATGACTAATATTAAAGGCTCCATCCTACTGACTTAAAATGAAAGAATGATAAATTTCTAAGGCGTTTTGGAAATGAAATGTCATTTTTGGAGGTATTATTGATGGTAGACTATTTACTCCATTCATTGCTAAGACCCCAGTCCTACTGCTGTGTATGGTCAAGCTTCATTTCTAGGCACTGTCATAAGAACTTGGTGGGTGCTAGAGTTACAATTCAAGTCAACTGAGAGGCAGTTTTGATTTTGTGCCATATAACTAAAAATCAGAACAGAAGTTGTCTTTCAGAAGTTGAATATATGGCAACTTTTTATTTAATCTTGTAAAATGAAAACAATTATCTCTTCTTTAACTGCATGCAACCTTTTGGTAATAACAAAAATTTTACATTACCATCCCATTGTCTCTTTTAGTAATAAGAGGCAAAGTGAGTTTACGTAGGATAAAAGTCTCACCATAATCTTCTATTTTTAGACCTGAACTTTTTCCCCACAACTCTTGAAGACAAAACACCATGTGCAAGGTTGACTGCTCTCATCATATTCCAGCTGAGAACAGAAATAAAAGTGCCAGCAACATCACAAACAAGCCTTTTTCTCACGAGACTTACAGCACATTTTTTTCTGACAGAAAGCATTCAGATGAATTTCCAAACTCTTAGATGTTTATCTAAACTATACCCACATTTTTTAACCTTTTGTAGCTTTCCTTATATCTGAGACTAAAAAATATATTCATCAGGGCCGTGGCTTACAACAACAATCATCCCTAGCGGATAGATTGTTTGTTTTTTAGAGTTACTGGTATGAATTGTGGGGAGGAGAAAAATTGATGAATTGTTGTCTAAGTGTTTTAAAGATCCTCTCTTATTTGAAGTAAGTTTTAGTCTGTTTTTCCTGGTTTGCTATTTAA
The DNA here is from genome assembly GCA_013397895.1 of Origma solitaria. Classification (NCBI taxonomy): domain Eukaryota; kingdom Metazoa; phylum Chordata; class Aves; order Passeriformes; family Acanthizidae; genus Origma; species Origma solitaria. The sequence continues at coordinate 4,844,609 of VZRL01000950.1, forward strand.
TATACTTCTTTCTGACAACGATCCTTTAAAGTGATTATCCTTCTCTTTACCGAATACAAATGTCTTTAAAACTGTGGTTGACAAGAGAAAATCCTATAGCAAATAATTCAGTAGTCTTGTATTTATCACTTGCAATAAGCCTCATTATTCAGACTCACTTTCTCCAAGTTTCACTACTGATCACGCTCATCACAGCTTTTCTTCTAAAGTCACTGTACAGCAATATATTCCCAGCACTTCTCCATGAGACCCCATCTGTTCCTTCATCTGCTCATTCACAGGGGTTTTTCACCGCTCGTGGGGCGCATGGATCTGACTCAGGCTGGAGAGTTTCTCTGGGGCTGCTGCCTGCCGTGGGCATGCCCAGTGCCCAGGGCTGCTCCTGTGGTTTTGTCTCATGACACACAGCCCTTGGCAGCAGTGCTAACTTTAGACATCCTTGCTCTGCGCTCTCTCTGCAGCCCCTGCACCGTCCCGGCGTGGCTGTGCTGACACAGCTCTTTGTGGGGCCACGCTGTGGCTCCGATCGGGGGGAGCTCACCCGGGGGAGCAATCCTCCCCCTGTGCCCCAAATGAAGCCCGAGGCTGGGTCAGTTCCGTGGCCTGGCTCACGGGGTGGTCTCACCAATGGTTCTGCTGAGCCAGCTGAGCAGATGGGAGCCTTCCAGGGCACAGAGGGAAGGAGCAAACCATTACGCTGGCATTGCCTAACACCATATTTTTATAAGCCTCGGAGTACAAAAAGGTGCAAATATTAAATTTATTCCCTAATACTTGTTGTTATGACTGCAATTTACCTTAATGGCTAGGTTGCTGATTTATCTAAACTATACCTGCGTTTTTTAACATTTCTAGCTTTCCTTATATCTGAGACTAAAAAATATATTCATCAGGGCCATGGCTTAGAACAACAGGGAGGAGGGAGGAGGTTTTGAGACTTAGGTGTTATAAATTATCATGTAGCCCAAATTAATTTATTTATTCAAATAGATTAAAATGTTGTTAAAGAAAAATCTGTACTTAATATACCCCAGTTGGCATTAATGGCAGTCTAAGTAACTGGTACAGATCAAAGCATTGCTTCTTTCGCTAATTATTCTTTAATTGCTAGGTTAATATCACCTTTGGTTTGTTATCTGGCACAGTAAAGATACATGTTTAAAACAGCGACAAAGGTCCTGCAAATGGGGTCAGGTCTGGCTCTGTTCCCTGGATTAGAGTGTGCTCTGGCATTCAGTCAAATTGAACCAATTCCAGTGATTTCTGTACTGGCTTTTCCTTCAAGTCTTGTAGGTCAGAAACCTGTGATTTTGCTGCCTTGTATTAATTTTCCATAGATTGTTCTTTAATCAAACTTTTAGATACCCCATGGTTTTTAAAAACCTTTTTTTTCCCCCCACTCTCTGCACTTTCGCACAAGGCTAGCAACTGATAATTTCTGTTGAAGCAACAGGTTCATCTTTATTAGTGCCTTATTTTTGAAGCTGGAGGTGTTCAGTTGATACAAATTGTTCCTGTTGTTTTAATTTTATGGAGAAGTTGTGGAGACACAACAATAGAGGAACAGGAACGGGTTATATGCAAAGCCCTGTCTTTTACATGTTTGTTGTGGCCTCATTGCAAAATAGGTGCATAATGAGAGAGCTCTGGTACACACCCATCGAATACCTCAGAGATTTGGCTCTGGGGCATAGGCAGGTGGGCTGAGGGTGAAGAAAACTGAGGTGATAACGTTATGGCCAAGATACAGGTTCCATCCTGGTTTTCACAGGCAGAAGATCTGCTGTTTAAGCTGTGTGGGCTAATGTGGTTTGTTTGAACTGTGACTGGGAGTGTCACTGGGGGAGTTCTGGGTGCCTGGGAGAGGTCACCTCTTCCCTGAGCCCCGCAGGCATCCCACCAGGACATGCATCCCCAGCCCGAGACGGAACAGCCACAGGCTGAGCTGAGCTGAGCTGAAAAAACCTGCTTCCGACAGAAAATGGCTCCATTCCCACCTTGCTCTGCCCCAGGCAGAAAACTAACACAGCAAGAGTGAGTGAGACATCTCTGTCCGGTTTAGTGAGTTAGGGCAGTTCTCAAACGAGGGGGTCAGAGGGGAGAAAGCGTTTGCAAATCCCCCCTTGCACACAGGGAATGTCCCTGGAGCAGCGATCCCACTGCACCTTCACCATGCTGGTTCTGGCAAATCCCTTACAAAGCCGTGCTGGGCCATTTGTGCTGAGAGATGTCACTGTTCCCGTGTTGGAACTATCAGATTTGGTGGCATTTCAAATGTTTAATTTACTACCTGCTTAAGCTAACTCTCGTTCCTGTCCCTCTCCAGGCTCTGGGGCTCACAGTAGGGTGGTTAACCATGGAGCGCTGAGGGTCCCAGGGCCTCTCCAGGACCTCCTATCAAACCAGCCTGAACAGAGCTGGCTGAGCTCCCTCCCCTGTGCCACTCCTGCTACCGAATAATGAGCCAGTTCAGGGAACTGAGACAAAAAGTTGCTTTCTTTGGAGCACGAGTCTTTAACTGGCTCAGGTCCCTGAGCCGCCTCAGTGCGCAGTGCTCACATCAGCACAAATCAGCCAAGGGGAGGGTGCAGCGCCAGGCCATGGCAACTGTAAATTAGGTTGGCTTAAGGTGTTAGAGAAATACGCCCTGAATGGAAGCAGAAAAAATAGAAAAACTTCCCTTCCAGAATAATGTTTTTCTTGAGCAATCCAGCCACTACTGAAAAATGCAGGGATATTAAGTACAAAGGAATTTAAATCCTACATAATTCTAATGTAATTTTTAATTTTGAGCCATATTTGGGCCAGTTAAGTTATAAATATTGAAGTAGATTTCCCAAAAAAGGAATAATTTCCACCCTTACCCTTTTGTTTAAATACCTGTCATTCTGGTGATATTATGGGTTAATTAGTTTATTTTCTGAAATGTATTTCTGGGATATTTTCCCTTTAACTACTTCAACCCATAACCTCATGTTCTGAGAGTTACTTAACCTTTGGTCTTGTACAGTTTACTGGCAACCATTCCTTTCCTTTTAGGATTTCTCATTTGTGATTCCCTTAGCAATATAAACCACATATAGCTACTATTTCCTAACATGAAGCCTCACACAGAGAATTGATGTTACAGTTAATTAACAGAAGAGTTTTAGATATTTCACAAAGTTATTGGCACCAGAAATGCTGTATATTAATACCAAACTTTTGACATCATTTACTGTAAGAAGAGATTGTAATCTCAGATTAAAATTATATTTAAAAGTAGAACAAATTTATTTTTCAACTAAAGGGTTACCATAAGAAAGAGTTAACATTGCTTGGATATCCTATGTGTAGTTCTACGCCTTAAAAAGTTTGGATTTCTTTCAAGTTCTGCTCTGACATTTCTTGGCTTACAAATGTTTTCTACACTAATTTTAAAGCTTAATTTTAAACTCTTACAATCAATTTTATTACAGCCTCAATATAATTTGTTAGGGAATTCCCAAGGAGAAAAAGTCCAAGAAATCCAGTAAGACTGTTTTTAATACTCTGAAGATATATAAATACCAATGTTGGAACTAATTTTAGTTTGATCTTTTGTCTGATTCACTGGTTCATACCAATTGTTTTGTACCAAGCACAGTCGGAGCCTGGTAGCCAGTTGAACTGGGTTTACAACTTTGGAAGCTGCTTAGACGAATAACTTTCATGTACTGTCTTGACTGGAAAAGATTCATTTTCAGTTTATGGTCATACTGTAGCAGACACACCCTTCCCTTTGAGATAACAAATACGAAACTGCATTCTCTGATATGGATCTTTAATATATTGGCTGTTTTTGGAAGGTGCTACTGTAAAAAATTTTTAAGCATAAAATACACTTTTCTTAGCAGAGATAAAACTTGGAGCAAGCAATGTCCCATTTGGTGCCTCTGGTGCTTTAGAAGGCTTTTCCTTTTAATGTTTCTTGAACAACTGTATAAACCCAGAGGATTAGAGTCTGCTGCAGGAGAGCACCAAGAAGGGCAGCTGTTGTTCTCTTCAGCATTTTTTTGCTGAGCCATCAGGACAGCTTAATGCTGCTACATGCTAAAAAAGTCTTGCTTTACAGTGATTGTGGGTACATACAGCCCTGCTGAATCCCTGCCCAGCTGAAACCACTCCGTGGCTGATTGATTGTTCCTTCTTTCATTGTGCAAAACTGGAGAAGATGTATATGTTTTAATTCAAATGGAAAGCTATGTAGCAGATTCCAGAGACCTCTTCTTGTCTGTGAGTATATTTAGTTCAGCAAAAGGGTGTATTAAGTTAAAGCAAAAATTTCCATAACACTACTAGCACCTCCCTGTCTGTATTTTACCCATCATTGTGGAGGTAGCCAGTTTCCATTATCTTACACTCTTTGCCTCCCAAATGTTACTACCCAGATGTAACTACTATCATGATATTTTTGCCTAGCAATCACAGAAAGTAGAAGTAAATGACAAAATTAGAGAGTAGTCTGAACACTGAGCAATTTTCTAATTATACATTTTGCAACTGTTGTCTGCTTTCTGATTAATCTAAAGACTGTGAACCTTGGTGTCAAAAAATGCTTTATAAAAAAAGTCAGACTGAATAAAAATAAAACTGAATAGTTAATTGTTTTTCCCAGGAGCCAGTGCAGCCTTGAACACTTTAAATGTTAACTAGCCAACATTTTAAGTGATAAAGGCACATGACATTTTGTACAAGTAATCATATTTTCAGTCTGTCAAAGTCCAGCAATTATAATACCTCAAAGAAAAAAAATATTTTGATCACTCAAAATGTATGTATTATGTTTTGAATGGATGTATTCTATATTTTAACATGAATTACTGTTAATGTCATGGTTTATACAATTGTTTTAGATAAATTCAACTTTTAATGGGAAGGTAATCTATTTAAGTTGGTAAGGATCTCATAGAATTATTTACTGATTGAATAATGTCATAATGTTGAATGTAACAAGTTCAGCCTTTTCTCTTACTGGTTTTCTTAATAGGAAAATATTTGTAGCTTATTGGTATTATTTCTTCTTAACATATGGGAGCACCAGACCCTGGTCTCCAAAGGAATTAACAGCAGGTCAAACATTTTATTTTGTATTTGTAGACAGATGATTTGTGCATATTCAGGCATCTGTGGCATTTTTGATAATGAAAGCAAAAGGACTGATCATATGATTTGGTTTTGCTCAATAATTAAGGGACATGAACCCTTGTGGTAAGATTTCTAGTTTGAATACATGTTAAAAATCCATTTTATGACAGCATTCATTGAAACTCTGATGTTTTGTTCAATATAAATTAAGAGTCAAACCATTCTTTATATACATATGTGATGAATTAATATATAGGATCTGCAAATATAGCAAAACTAAATTAATTTTAAATGGGTGAACCTTTACTGAGTAATATGCTTCCAGAGCAGACTGGGATCACTTTATCAATTGCTCATTCTCCAGCTAGGAAAAATACTGAAATAATATTTAATCAGTTATTCCTTTCTGTGTTTTGTCTTTTCTACTTTCCATAGATTTTTAATATACAGCAGTACCTTTATCCCAATCCACTCTGCCAACATAAGGAGCTAGAGGATGTAGCTAATCTTATTCTTGGGAAGGGGTTAGGGTAGAAAGATAAGGATCAGGACCAGCAGCATAATATCAGATGACTGACTGTAATGAGGATTGATTCTGTGACCAAATCGAATGATTAAAGCTCCCAGCCCTTGCTCTGTCAAAGAAGAATCAACCCTCTTACATGCTGCAATCTGGACATCAAGCCGGGCGGAAACTCAATCAACTAAAAATTGGAGAGGCAAGAGCAGCTAATGAAAACCACCACCTCTATTCCAATGCAAAGGCAAAAATAAACGTAAACCACCTGGCTGGCCTGTTTGACTTTAGACTGGGATGGATTACAGCATAAAGACACATAAGCACCTGCAACAGCTGGGATATGGCAGTCGTGTTCCACATGTTACCTCTCAGCTGAAACCTGTTGTATCCCAATTAAGGTGTGGAGTCAAAAAGCTCATTAGACACAGTCTAAGCAAGTGGTGTGAGCATATGGGATCTAAGGACTGCAAAATGGATCCCCCTCCACAGAGGAAAGGTGGAAGTCCAAGATCCAAACTGCCAGGGAGCCTTTAAAGTTTTCCGCACCATTGGGAGCTATTGTTCTGTGTTGGCTCAGCCTGACCTGAGTCAAGGGCACGGGAGTTTGCACAAGGATGACAGTCCTGCTCGCTGAAGAGTGAGCCCGTTAGGCTTCCTATGGAAACCTGGCAACAGGCACATCAAGAAAAGTTTGGTAATACTTTGGTAAATTTATTCTAGTTGCTTATTCTGAATTATGGTGAAAAGCTGTAATGAGGAGAAATAGTCTTTTTCTACCCCTGAAGATAATTAAAATACTGATGAAGAAACATTAATTTATTGATAAGCGAAGTCTATATATCATTTATTAAATTACAATATATAAGGAGGCATGACTTAAGCTCACAAGATTGTGGTTATACCTAAGCTCATCAAAGGACATCAAATGTATATATGAAGTACAGAAAAACCATTGCATCTCAAACTGCACGTGCATTACACTTGAACAGAACAGAACCATTCCACAGAAGGACCACAGTATTTATAGATCCTAAGACAGAAAAAGCTGAAGGCTCAGGGACTCAGGTTCCATTTTGCTACAACAGTGGTGCGGTCCTTCTCCTTGTCCAGTACAAAGAGAAATACCAGCCCAAACCATCTGGCCAAGCTGCTTGGCTGTTCAAATGGAGTGTATAAGAAGTATTCCAGACTTGAGAGCCCTTACTCAGATGCATTTGCAATCTAAATGAAAAGAGGAACAGAAGTTGTATTACCCTCACCTTAGAGGGAAACAAAGACAGTGTTTTGTGTCTATGTAAATAGCAAGTTACTTGTGCCGCTCTGAAGTCTGAAAATTAGACTGCAAGAAAGGCGCATCTTGGAACAGAGCCCGTATTTTCTACATCCCAGTACTGTACAGGAGGACTGTCTGCTGGCTAGTGAACAGTCAAAAATAAAAGTTAAAATATGGAAAAGTAAGTAAAATGCCATCTTTAGTCCTTTTATCAAGCCTAAGAGTTTTATGAAACCTCATTTGAGTTTCCACAAATATTTATCTTATGCAAACATCACTGTGCATTAAAGGAGTTTGTTCTTGTTCTGGTAGAAATCTCAGTTGTCATCTGATTTCACTCAGAAACCACTTTAGGCTTTGTAATAAGACTCTAAGGTATCTGTAAAAGCAATCATTTCAGAAGCAAGTACTTGTGCCTGGAGTGTCCTTATGTACTGGTATCAGTATTAATGCAGCTGATAATTTTACTTTGCTTTCACTTGATGATCTGAGAGCAGAATACTATAAGTATCAAGTCTGTGAGGAGAGCCACGCACTTCAGTGCCAGATTTCTAGACCCTCTAGTCTTTTTAACAAGTGTGAAGTAACCTCCAAATGGGAGGATTCCAACCTGCTCTGTAAAACTGTAGAAATATAAGAAATATAAAGCAGCAGCAAACTTTATGAAGTAATGTCTGCTTTACATGGCATGTTAAACAAACAATAAAGCAAAGCAATGATTGTTTAATGTAAAAGTATATTGAAGAGAAATATATTAAAGTGTATTTAATATGACTGCAGTAGGTTTAGGAGAGCGATGAAACTTCTTGGGGAAAACTGTAAAATCGTTAAATGAGACTGTGACCTCATAAAGTTTTTATGTGGGTATGTTTTTGTCAACACACACCTTGTAGGCAATCTTTTTTTTTTTTCTAACTTTGTAATCTTGTTATTACAAATGCTCCATTGATCAAACACTGAGCTCAGGATCTAGATAGGAGTGTGTAATTAAGTGATGGCATAGGAAATCTTAAAAGGATGACTGTAGATTTTCACTGAAAATTTATCAAAGTTCAGTCAAGTTACTGTCTTTTACTCTGTTTTTTGCTACCCTATATTCTAATGCCTGAATTAGCACAACTCCTAGTTTCGCTACAAAACTTTCCAATGCTATGCAATCTACTTTTGTTTTTGTTTTGCTTTTAATTCCCCAATGGCAGAAGTCTCATATTTCACCCAGGCACTGGTAATTAGCCAAGGAAATTATTTAAAATGCCAGATGTCACATATTAAATATAAATAACCTATGACCATGTGTGCAGAATGCAAGCACCTTTCCTATATGACTGCTGAATTTAACTTTCTCCAATATAGGCTCTATACTGAAATATTATCTTTCTCCTACATGACACCATTCTGCTTGCTTAAACAATGGATGTGCCTTGTCAGCTGTAAGAGACACAAAGGCTGTGATAATTTTGTTTGTATGCCATTTGCAAATGAGTTTAAGAGTATTAAGCATACACATTGATCAAGAAATTTCCCTTGTTGCGCTCATGCTTTCTTCAACAGCAGCTGCAAAAGGCATAACCATGGCTGCAGCCAAGGAACACTATCTGCTCATTCCAGGAGTCTTTCTCTGTGCTTTCCCATCTGCCCTTTCTATGCCACGCTGGTGTGTGTGGCTTCTAAGCAGGTCCAGATTCAACCACAAATGGGAATGAGATCAAGCACATGAAATGCAACCTTCTGCGTTATATTCCTAATTCGAGGCTGTTTGGTTGATTGAATCATGCAGAACGAATGCCTGACCATGCGTCTTCCGAAGCCTATTCTGGCGACTGTTGCACAGCTGGCTTTGATTTGCTGCCCATAGGAAGGGGGGAGGAACCCCTGTTACTCCAACACAAATACAGATCTGGGATGTGGCTGCAGATCCAGAATTCCTAGCTATCCAGCATCGGATGATGTGTGGAAAATAAAACACAGCACAATGTAGCCCTCAGGTTTTTGGAGCCTAAAGTCACAACACGCCTGAAAAACAGCCGCAGTTTGGAAAGGATTCAAATACCACAGGAAGCGCGTTCCTTCCTTCTCAAGGCACATGCAATAACTCCAGCTCCTGACCAGATCAAGGTGTATCCCCATCTGGATGCAATAACAGAGCCTAGAAGCAACAAGGACAGAAACCACCTATGCATATTAAATAAATGAATAAATAAAAGCAACTTCTCCTCACAAAACCACAAGTGAAATAAAGTTGCTCTTGTTACTGCCACCGTTTCATTTCTCAGGAGCCAACAAAAGCCAAATCAGCCATCCATGCCCTGGACCTCAAGCACAGAGGTTGACATAATTCCCTGGAAACTGATGTAAGCTCACTCACGTCAGTTGTTTTACCAACTCACTCCCAGTCACACCCCAATTACTCTTTAGCAGTGTAGAAGAGGTCTGGAGGTGTATTTCTTTTTACAGTTTCAAATGCAGAAAGGATGTGCTTCTTTATGCAGTAGAACAGTCAGCAAAATGAAAACTGTGAGGAAGACAAGACAAAAAGAAAGGACAATGTTGGCAATGGAAGTACTGAACTCAAAGACATATATCTGCTTTTGAAGCAAGAAGCTTTATAAAGATTTCTGCAAATAACTTACAATATCACCCTACCTTTTACATATTCTCTAAATTCTTACCTTCTAAGCTAGGTGGCCATGTCATAACCAATTACTGTTTTATTTTAGGACATATAGTCCACTTTCTTTTTCAATTGCCAGCGGTAGGTAGGACTAAAAGCTAATTACTATTAGGTAATTAGGTAATTAATGTACCTGCATGTATTATAGCTTTCTGAATGAATGGTGGAGACAAGAAGCAGGGGAGACAAGATTTATTTTACAGTTAAGGGAAAGGAACATGTCATTAATATTAATATCTGTAATTTAGCATATTCGTTAGAAGTATACTCTGAGCATCTTATCAACAAACATGGATCAAGTACTTGTGTTTAAATTCCCCCTTAGGAAGAGAACAAGTTTGATTCTATTTTGTACCAGGGACATACATAATGAATAATCCACTGGTATAACAGAACAGGAAACTGCTGTGGTTGCTCCATTTGCTGTAATCTGACACTACAATTATTTAACAATAAGACAAAGTCTAATGCAGCTGCTCTGAAAAGCAAAAGATTACCCAAAAGTTTTTAGAGAAAAAATAGCTGTTAAAAGTAATTTTATATATAATATGTTTTACTGAATCATTCCTTGTAGATCTGTTTTCATTCAAGAACGTATGAGGGTTTTTCTTAACCACAGTTAATCCAATTACACATACTTTTCCAGCTTGTCTTGCTACGTGACCTTGGATTTAGAGATAAAAGGAGGCTACAGGCCAACTGGGTGTGAGCTCCTTATAAAGGTTGGGGCTTCCTTCAGAAGAGGGAATTGTCTCCCCTAACAAGAGCAACAATCTTTGATTTAAGTGTGGTAGCAACAGTAGCTGTAGTTGCTCATGTATTTTCAGTAAAGAAGTAGCTAGTGGTGTGTGGGAAGTGACAGTGGCAGAGACAGTGCTTTACGAGATAAGTAAAAAACATATGGCTGCTTTTGCACTAGAAGCAACTTCCCATTTTGGGCAAACTTGAGCAAACTCCTGCTGTCCCAAGTTCTGCAAAGTATTTTTTAATATTATGCATTCTGTTTCCCCTAGAATTGCAATGCCACAAAGTAGATTTTCATTTAGCTTTGCTTTCTTCAGCACAGATTACTGACCTTCCTCAGAAGTGCACAGGGAGAATTCCCTGCACTCCGTTAAGAGTCTCTGGACTGAGGTTTATTCTCTGTAGCCAATTCCTCTTCACGTGAGCCTTCTTTTCTCGCTTCTATTCACAAGCTCTAACAAGAACATACAGCTACAAATGTATGCCTGGGATTATGACATGCCTGTTTGGATCTGTCTAAACAGCAACAAACAAGGAAAGCCACTGTGCACAGAAACAATTAGAATAATTTAAGAATCAAACAATATTAATCTCCAGATGGCCATTGAGTCACAACACAGTAACTAGTTCAGCTGATTTTTCAACTAAGTAATGAAACCTCACAGATAGCAATGATATTCCTGGTTAATATGAGTTTCACATTCCAACACAAATTAAACTGTAAATATTACATAACTGTCTATAAGCAGACTTGACTACTTGTGAGTTGTAATTCAAATCCCATCAATGCCCAAGTTTCAGCACAAACCTAAAATTTTCCTAGATCACATGTATTAATATTTTACTAATTCCACAGCACACAGTGATTGTTTCATTAAATTAGAACTATAGAATAGAACCACAGAATCAGTTAGGTTGGAAAAGACCTCCAAGACAATCGAGTCCAACCTTTGACCAATTCCCACTTTGTCAACCAGACCAGAGCACTGACAGCCATGTCCAGTCATTCCTTGACCGCCTCCAGGGATGGGGACTCCACCATGTCCCTGGGCAGCCCCTTCCAATGCCTGACAACCCTTTCCTTGGAGAAATTCTTCCTGATGTCCAACCTGAACCTCCCCAGGCACAGCCTAAAACCATGTCCTCTCCTGTTGCCGATTGCCTGGGAGAAGAGGCTGGCCCCCAGCTGGCTACACCCTCCTGTCAGGGAGTTGTAGAGAGTGAAAAAGTCAGCCCCGAGCGTCCTTTTCTCCAGGGTAAACAACCCCAGCTCTCTCAGATGCTCCTCATAAGACTTGTGCTCCAGACCCTTCACCAGATCTGTTGCCCTGCTCTGTGTGAGAGAAGTCTGAAAAACCTCAATGTCTTTCTTGAAGTGAGGGACCCAGAACTGGACAGAGGACTCAAATACATTAAGCTCCCCTCAAATTGCTCTATGATTTCTTAGACCACGAATTCCAGACACATCAGAACAGTTACAGTTTCTATACTGCCATCTCCTGCAGGGAACAGATGCTCTTGCTGCAAGAACAACTTAAATTCTACATTTTGGTTTGCCGTTTTATTTGCCTTTCCACCTTAGTGTAAGGCAAAACTATAGATTATGGTATATTATCATGCAAGCAGAGTATCCTGAAACTTCTGTAGTACCCTGAAGCTCTTCCTACTGACTGCTGGGCTCCCGTCATTGATGACATACCTTGCTAAGGAATATTTTAATCTTCTCATGGTTAAAAATTTTTAGATGTGGATCTCACAAGTGCAAGACAGTGAAGACACTATTCCATGCTTTAAAATTCTTTTTGGACTTGGTTTCAGAGGAGAATTCCTCACAGTTGTGCAGCCTTGGTGCAGCAGCTGGGGTGACCAGAAAGTGAAGTGCATGAGGAACTGCCACAGTGCGAGCCAGGGTGGTTGGGCACTGAACAGGCTCCCTAAGGAAGTGGTCACAGCACCAGAGCAAACAGTTCAAGGAGTGTTTGGACAAGGCTCTCAGGCACATGCTGGGATTCTTGGGGTGTCCTTTGCAGGCCCAGGAGTTGGGGGATCCTTGTGCATCCCTTCCTACTCAATATTCTGTGGTTCTGTTTGCTTCATTGCCACTGTTCTCACTGAGCCGGAAGGCAAGTAGCTAACAGTTTAGAGTCCTGGAGCCAGCATTCGTTACCCAAGCGACATTCCTCAGCTTACGCCATCCTACCTAATTACTCGAGTCATTAATTGGTGCCAAGAGCACCACCTATTTACATGCAGTGTTTTAGATGGCAACACTGCGCACGCCGCAAGGGAGCTCCTTTGCTCTCCCATGGGGCCGGATGCGCTCGGCAGGAAGGCTCACACGGCGGGAGCGGCACCGGGAGCGGCACCGGAGCGCCTCGGCCGGGGCCCGGGCAGGAGCGCGGGCGCTGCTCGGCGGCGGCGGGGCCGACACGTGGCACC
>VZRL01000950.1:4857972-4983799 GCA_013397895.1 Origma solitaria
CGGCCCCGCCGCCGCGGGAGGCGGCAGCCCGGGGGGAGCGGCGCCGTCCGTCCGTCCGTCCCTCAGGCCGCCGCCGCTTCCCGGCGCCGCTCCCGTCCCTCCCTCGGCCCGCGGGATGCGGGGGCTCAGGGGGCGATGGGCCGGGCCGGGCGGGCCTCTCGCCGCCGTAACAACTTTCTTTGGGAAAAGAAACCCAAGAACTCGCGTCGTGCGGGAGGAGCCGCCCCGGGCGCGGTGGCTCCCGGGGGAAAAGGCCCCGGGTTGGATCCTGTGGCCCCACGCCCCCCGAGCTCCGGGAGCGCGGTGGGGTCCGGTCACGGACAGGGCAGAGAGCAGCAGGGTGTTAACGGGGTTGAACCAGAGCCGTGTTCGGGCTCTTGCGATGAAAAGTTTCAACCGAAGTGTATAAAACATCCCAGTTACTCCAGTGTGTTCCTACAGACTTTGTGTACGTGTGGATGGGCGAACACCGCGTGTCCAGATGTGATGGCTCTTTGGGTCCGTGTGTATACAGATACACGCACACATCTTAGAGTGATTCCATTCTACTCTGTTTTGTAGTATTGGAGCTTGAAAATAATGTTTTAAAAAGCTCGTATTTCTTTAAACTGCAGGAAAAAAAGTGTTCCCTGCGAATTACGGTGTGAAGAATCAATAAGGGCCAGCTGTGCCTTGTGTAGCTGTAGCAGAGTTTGATGGCTGTGTGCTTTATTTTCTAACCTACTTGAAAAAAGTATTAATTGGTAATGGGCTGTCTTAGGTCTAAGTGTTAGATGATAAGATAGCTCTGAAACATGACTGTATCCAGGCTAAATGATGCAGCCATGTTGTTTAGTTCTCTGACTCGGTTGTCTGCCTAAGTTAATTAGAAAAAAATTTATTTGGTACAGTCTGTGTGCGAACACTCGGGATTAACTTCTTAGAAAATTCCTAACTTTCTTGATGCTCAGATTTAATTTGCAGATTCATTCAGATAAGGGAAGATTTTCTTTGCCTATTTGCCATCTTAGTGGTATACAAATGGTGTATATTGTGAAGGGGGCCTGAATTCTTCAAGCTAGATAAATGCATTACAGTACTGTATGAAAACAATGGAAAGCATGTTAACAAATGACAACAAAAGTAATTATGACACCCCCGTTTCTATTATTTTGACATAAAACTGGTCGTCTAAACTGTGTTCCTTTGTTGATGATAGATGAGAATGAGAGAACAAGTTGCTCGGAAAACTGGAAATACTAGTGTGGTGTCGACTCACTGTTATGATATTTGTATTTGGGTAGCATTCCTTAATAAGCAGTTCATATATTACTCTGAATACAGAGAATTTTCCATGCTTGATAAGTCAAAACTATTCTTATGTCAAATTTGAAAACACAGTGTTTGGACCATGAACTAATTTGTTTGCTGTAGCTTTCAGTAAGAAATCCTACATCTGAAAGTCAAGTAATGTTAACTGTTTTGTAGAATTCTGGAGATGATCTCGCCTGCTGTGCACAAATGTGGCCTTCAAGGGAAAGGGTTAGAGTAGGTCTCTGCCTTCATGTATTCTGTTAAAAGTATTGCCAGAGTTCATCTGTTAGTTCTGCCCATGTATTTTACATATTAAGAACTAAAATTCATATGAGAGGTCCCGTATTGGAAATCTATTTTTTCCCTTACTCCTCTTCCAAATATATTAGTTAGATGAATAACAACAAAAAAACCCTAAAAACAAAAAACCCAAACCAAGTTCTTAGAGCTCCCTAAAGTATCTATTTCATAATCCCATATCACTTCCTTCAATGGTTGTGTCCATTGTGGTGCAAAGTAAGAATAAGGGGTTTTTTTTCAAATGCATACTAATAATAAAACATGTAGGTCACAGGGAAAGTTGCTTAATTTGAAATAAATAATACTAAAATTACTAAGTTTTCCATGATCACGGAGGACATCTAAAAACACGCTCTGATGCTTCATGCTTTGTCTCTAGAAGTTTGAGACTGGCATTCTGATGAAAAAAGTGTCTGGTACTAAGTTCTTGTGCAAATAACGTTAAAATCTATGTTAATGCTGTTATGCTAAGACTGCTGTAGTGTTGTGAGGATTTTATTCTTTTATATATGTACACATATAAGCATATGCAGTTACGTGTTTATATTTAGCTGTATTTGTAATCAAAAGCAAGGAAAAATAAGCTTTTCTTTCATTTCCTTGAAATGCTTTTGATATTTGAACTACTAAGAAAGTGCTAGTGCCAGGCAGTAGGTTGTCCTTTTTATGGTGTTAAAAGAACAGTAAGAGAAATTAAATCAGCTGGGATTTTTAATTATTACACAGAACAATTTCAGTGGGTTGCAGGATAGTAGGAGTAACGTTCGTAGTTTTGTGCTAAGTGGCAGGAACTGAGACTTCTTTTCTGCAGTAGTGCTTGTTTGCTTGATCTGAAAGTTGTAGTTCCTGCTGCAGAGGAGAATGCATGAAAGATGGAGTGAAGATGCTTGAAATCCCTAGTGTAATACTGCAATCTTTGCAGCATACTTGGCTTGAAATTAAAGGGGAAGCCCGTTTCATGTAGTTTTTGGGCGGAGGTAAAAATTTGCTCAGGTAATTGCTAAATTAAAGATTCTCAAAAGCTCTTCAGCTTCTTTCAAGTGAATGTTAGGTACTGTTTCTATGATTGTTTAGTGTCCTTGTCCCAAAGAATAAAGAAATTGTCACTTTGGTTTTGTAGCGTTAGGCACTAAAAATACTTTGTGCAGTTCTAGGTACTAATGAGCTTCATCTTTTTCTGACCAAGAAATTCAAGCCTCCAGTGCCCAAAGGTAATGCTATAGATCACTCTGAAGTGAACCAAATCTCTTTGGTGTGCTCTTTGTTGCTAAATTTTGTGTAGCTGCAGTAGAATCTGATTGCATCATGCCACCTTACTAGTTGCATTTGAAATGTCTAAGTCAGCACTCGCATTACAGTATGTTCAGGTCCTCCACAGTCTGCTAAAATAGATTGGCATGCAACTGTCAGTGGCAGTATTTGATGTGCCACCTTGTTTGGTCTTTTTGGTGAAGAGATTTTTGGGATGTAATATGTGACCCTTGAATAATTGAATTTAGCTTGAATGCTTTTCTAATGATGCCCCCATTCCCTTCACCACCACCAGTTTTGCAATACTATTCAGTATAATTTTTGGAAGCTTAGAATTTATTAAGCAATTAAACTGCATTAAGTTTTTCACACTACTGAGGACACATTATACTGTTTAAATGCCAAACTTTGCAAAATGGAAGCAGATATGAGCTGAAGTTTTATTTTAGGGGCTCATCTTCTCTTTTGAAGAACAAGCTTTTACAAGGTAAAAGCTGTACTTGGAGTATATAGTACTAAGCTGGGTATTTGGGATCTTGTAAGGTTCTGTATCGTGCAAAACTGTTTCTTATTGGTATGTGAAATTGGGACTAAACTAAAATTAGAGGCTGCAAACTGTTCAGAATCCAGAAAATGAATTATTTAATTACTTGGGAAATTCTGACAGATGCTGCTGTTCAGAATCTTGTCTAAAATGTTCCCTGTCTTTTCTGATGAAATATTCTAAGAGCTAAAGAGAGGCTAATGTTTTGTTACACAGTGAAACAGAGTAATATGTGTTTTCCACCTTTGTTCTTATGAGCATGGGTTATGAAGTAGAGAAGAAGAATTTAATATTTCCGTGTAAGTAATCTTCCTTGGTTGATTTTGTTTATTTGTTTTTCCACAATATGAGTGCTTTGAAAGAGCTGATCAAACTACCCTGGTTGGACTTCAGGTTCACAATATTCGTTTTAATTTCTTGGCAACCATGAAACAAGCTTAGAAGGGGTTCTCCATATTTCCTCTGACTTAACATTTGGTTAAATAATACAGTTTAGTAATCTTGTTACAAATGAATCTTACAATCTCTTTTACGTTTCTTCTGAAGAGTATGAAAAATATCGCAGTTCTGTGATGAATTTAGTGACAGTTCAAAACATCTTTGTGAGCTGCAACCCCATTCTGGATAAGGACACTATGTCTGGATTTGGTGTTTCATTGATTTGAAAACTTCTCCTCTGAGATTTTTTTTCCTTTAGCTTAGAGCTATTAGGTTATTGGTTACTTGATATCATGACTGAAATATACATTTTACTACAGTGGCTGTCAGAGTAATACCTGATCTTTTCTTTTGAAGGTTTTCGTGTCAGATGTTTCTCTGTGAGTGTCCACGAGCTGCTTGGGCTGCTCAGCAGTTGTGTCCTGCCCACATACCAAGTGCTCTGAAGTGATGATGGGTGCTGAATTTTCCCTCAGCTAGGCAGAGTTCTCTTGTAGCAAAAACTGGCACTATGTATGTGTCATTTTATTTAGATATGTCATACAAGTCTTAAACCCACTGATTTGTACTGAAACACCACCACAATACTAGTCTTTATAGCTTTGCCTTGGTCATTAATATGTGAAGTATCATTTTTCCCTTCCTAAATGTGTATTCCTGACTGGTATTGCTGTCAGGGATTGTTGCTAGAGAGTATAAAACAGCCAAAGCTGTTGACGGGAGTTTGCAACATGGTTGAACTTTTTGCTCTTTTCCCCAAGATCGTGATTAAGGTAAGTAATCCTAAGAAAGTCAAGTTGTGGTAGAAAAAAGACTAGTCTTATAATTCAATTGAGTGGAAAATTAAGGGCTGGATGCTGGCAATAGCTGTGAACTCGAGGTGTGAGTTGACTGAGGATTGCTCTTGGTGAAATTTGTTTTCGTGTTCACATAGTCCTGGTCCAGAACTGTTGCAAAGTTTGCTTTCCTTAGCTGAGTAAGAGAAAGTTTTGGGACATCTTTCGAAGACTTTTTAACCGGCTGTCTTGCACACCTGTATGGTTCACTTGAAGTTTTATTATCTTTTTAAGTATTTTCATTCTGTTTAGATTTGGTTGTCTATATAAATGGGTAGGAGAGAAAGTCTTCACACAGGGTGGTAACTGTGGTTAATATGTATAATTTGAGCCATCCATATAAATACAGCTGTCTGTGCTGGTCTGTTAACATTTGCTATACAAGAGAGTGCTCATGTGGGTTAAGAATAGGATCAGCTGGTGCAACTTTAACAAAGGAATGAATGGCTAAGTTGCTTGAATCCATTTCTTTTTTTCTCTCTTAAACATAAATGACACTTTCTAACATAAATATTTGTTTATTTTTTAGATAACTGAGTATTAAATGTATTGTGATAAACCACCACTTGTGGGAAATTGGGTTACTATCGTTGTATTTTACAAGCTAGTGGATGCTGGTATCTGCATGTAAAAGATTGACACACAGGGACACAATGCAAATCAGTCATATAGGCTGTGGTTATATAATCTGCTGATAAGGGGGAGGAGGGAAAACCAAACAGCTGCATCTGACCAAAAACAGAGTGTCTTGTGACTTCAAGATAACTTAGGGAAACACTGAGGAAGAACCAAAGGAAAATGTGTACTAAAGTGGTTATCAGTGGAGTAAAGAATTGCCTGGCAATTATGAGTAAGAGATTAAGATGGTGGTCCTGGCAAGCTGACATGTTTGAATATGTTATGATTTTTCACAGTATTCTGGATAAATTAAATCTTGCCTATTTGAATGAAGCTTGACTAGGATGAGACCATTGGAAAATGCCAAAATCTTTTGTGTGGTGTTGCAAAGCAGTGGTAGTTGCAGCTAATCTAATTTAATAACTTTACTGTTTTGGCAGTATGGTTCTTTGATCACTACATAGTGCATTGAGAGTCTCTAGGTAGTGAGTCACTATGTAGTGCAGGCATTTGAAAAAGGTCCCAGTTTGACAAAATGTCACTTATTTTGTTCGTGAATTCATAGTTGCACATCACTCTCTGTCCCTTTCCCCCCCGTCTGAATTGTGGGCAGAGTGTAAATGAAAATGAACCCTGAGATTTGGGATGTGGGACATGGTCAGAGTACAAAAGCATTTGGGCTAGTGCTTTTGTCTTACATATTTCTGAAAATTAGACATAAGCTCTTTCTGTCTTTCTTCAAAGTAAAAAGTATCTCTCTGCTTAAAACATGATGGTCCCATTCCTTTGGTCTGTGTTGTCCAACTGGAAGCAATTTGTCATATTCCACCTGAAGTGTAGCCAGCTCAGTAATGTTACTGTGAATGAGAGAGAATAAATTTGAGTAGATGGGGCCTGGGTCAATAGTAAGCAGCAGTTTGGCTGTTCACAGCAATAACGTAAATATGGGAGTTGTTGCCTCAAGCTGCCCTAGTGGGCCAGGGAAGTACGTGGAGCAGACTTGGCAGAGAGCCCAGCCAGTAAAACAACATCCAAGTCCTTGCATTTGTCCAGGCATGCCATGTGGGGTTCGAATGACAGTGGAATTTAAGATGAGTGAAATGATCAGTAAAGCTAAGTAAAACTGCAAGGCAGGACCAAGCTTATTAACAAGCCAGCATTCTATTCTGCCTTTACTACACCCATCTGTGAGTATTCTTGTGAAATACTGGCAAAAGAGTACATTAAAAAAATCATAGAACTGTTCAAAGTCATTCAGGGAAGATGAATTTGAATCTGAAGCACTGCAGATCTGGTGGAAGGAGAGAAGAATAAACTTTCTGGGGCTCTGACTGCAAACCCATGTCTTTCAGCAGTAAATTAATGGAAATAGAACTCTGTATATGGTTCGAGTTAGTGTTGTGTGGTGGTTTTGGTAGTTTTTTTAAAGCAGAAACAAAAGCTTCATTCGAGGTTGCATGAAAGATGTTTGCAGGTAAAAACAGGAGAAGGTACTTACAGCTAATTTATTAATACTAGAAATGTAGAGTCGTATTATTCATATTAATGTTTAGATTAATAGGAATTGCTTGCTTAGCAATGGCTTTTCAGGCTGCACTTTGAAGATTAATCATCACTGCTAAAAATGAGAAATATTTTTAATACAGAAAAAATTCTTGAATGAACTTGAATATTTCTGGTGGTTTGTTGGTTTTTTTTAGCAGGTTGGTGGAGGGGGTTAATGAGAGTCTTCATGTTTAAGTGGCTGCTAACATTGCTTTTTTGGGAACAAATGCTGTGAGAAATGTTTTTTTTAATCCCATATTTTAATTTTTTTAATGATTTTGGAAAAAATGGAAAGACAACTTAAACATGCTTTCATAGAAGCAGTATTTGTTCTGTGCTGGAGAGGGAATGGAATTATGACTGATTGCAGTTGGGCCAGGGCACAAACTGTTACCTTCTCACTAAAGTTGTTTTACAGAGTAGCCCTCTGTATCTTCATAATCAAAATGAAAGCCTGACAGAATGACAAACTGCTAATCCAGTCATGTTGCATTTATTAACCGTTAGTGACAATGATTCATTGCTTTGATGGCTGCATAATGGGCTGTAATAATATCTGCAGTGATATATAGCTACTCATGGGTATCTTTAGATGCTTTCTAGAAGTTGTTCCCTAAGTCAAGGACACAGAGGAGATGAGGAGATGAAGTAACTGTGATTACAGAAGTCTTTAATGGTGTCATTTGGGATAACTGTACTCAAATGACAAGGCCACAAGGAAATACATGGTTTAATGCAAAGAACTACTAAGAAAATCTCTTAACATTTTGTGTTTTGCATAGCTTCTTTAAATTATGTAAGAGTCTCTGTATTTCATCAGTGTAATTTGTCAGCTTTAGTCTTTCGGGAGCAAATGGTGCTGTCTTTCAAATTGCCAAGCCTTTTGTGTTGGGGGCAGGAGGTTGGGCTGGTGTTCAGTATGTGGTGATACCTACACTCCTGCTGGAATAAACACCTTCTGTTTAGGACTCTGGGAAGAGTTGTAACGTTACATGTGGCACAGTCATGAGGCATACTGATATGATCAACTCTGTATTTTGGGGTGTCATTCTGAACCTTGCTGAAAAAAATGGCATTTGTGCTCAGCTCCAGCCTCTTCTTTTTCACTTGGCTGATTTCTGTTTCTCCCTTTTACTGTATCAATCTAGCAAAGTGAATTAAAGGTGTTTCTGATTCCACATTCATGTGAGTAGATGGGAAAATAAGGCAGTTTCAGATTGTCATTCTGGCTCATTACAGTTCTTTGAGGTACACAACCTTTGAGTTTCATGCACCTGAAGCCCACATTTAAGCTGCATTATAAAATGTTAGTGAAAAGCTGTCATAATTAATGGTTTGAAATACTGAGTTAATATATGGTAGGATTTCCGGCTGTGGAATGATTTGCCCTCTGTCACATAGGCCAGCTGCAGAAGGACAGTATAATTTGGCTAAGGTATGAAGAGCTCCCAAACGAGTTTGTTCAGATGTTATCAATACGAGTTCTCAGTCTCTGTGTCGTGCTCTGTGTCATGTTTGATAATCAGAAAGGGGATGCCCCTATTTCAGTCTCCCCTCCGATTACTGTGTAACTGCTCCCCACTCAGACATCTTGCCTTGGCTTACTGCTTTCCTTTTCTACCAGTTTTCATGAAGTCCCAGGTCTGTGTTACCACACTCTCCTATGAACTAAAATACACATTTTCTTGCACACTCCTATGTGTTTTCTTTGATATGGCCCTACTTACACCTTGTGATCTTGGAATCTTGACTTCTGCTCAGTGCTTGCTTCAGGACTGGAGCAGTAAACTGACAGTGTCTCTGTATAGAGCAGCAGATTGCTGTGAGCAGGGTCATTGAGTTAGAAGTCAGTTGGTGGTAAGGGCATCCATGTAGGAGTTAGGTGAGTTAGGTGAGGATTTCAGTTCATTCTGTGTGAATGACTGGAGAGCCTTTTTTGATGGAATTTGTTGGTTTTGCCACCATAAAGGAAGAGTTGTGCATGGTAAATTGGCCTACAATACCAAGAATCCCAGGCAAACCTGGCCCTCTGGCAGCTACAGCACATGATTAATTCCCTTGTTCCCTTCACTCAGTATTTGCTTAATCTTCTCACTTTTCTTTATGCTCAGTCCACTTCCAATGTGTCAGACACAGCACACCACTTCTGGAGTGATCAGGCTTCTCTCAGTTCCCATGTCCACACATATGCTGCAGTCCTTTAGCAAGCACTAACAGCTGATCATATAGAATAATATAGTTCATCTTCAGAAGAGCAGTGTCAGAAGGCTGCTCATACTGTGTGACAGTACCTGCTGTGCCAATGTATTGTGCTGTTTCAAGAATCTTCTGAAAGACCGTACGTACACTAATATCTCTGAACTTCTGGGTCATGTTAAGCTGACTTGATCTGACAGTGAATGACAAATGAGGCTTCATCAAACTGCAGGGCAGCAGCTTCTGGTTTGTCTACAAGGGTATTGCGAAGTGAAATACTGTGTCTTCTCAAATGATATAGCCACAGATTAAGAAAAGGAACTGAAGAGGAGCCCACAGAACTTGGAGGCTTTTAAAGCAAGAAGTGGGTTGTTTTTTTTTTTAAACCTGTTATGAGTATTAATGAGTAATCCTTAAATACTGAACCAAAAGCTTTAGAAAACCATAGTTTAAAGACATGCCTCATAATAAATCAGCAATAGCAGGAGAACTGGAGAAGGCACAGGTATAAACACTGCTTAGCACTTCCGGTTGCTATTTTCTGTTTTGTAACTGAACTTAGAATGACTAATTCTTGTTGAATCTTACAGTTACAAGTTAAGTTCTTCACCTGCTTTGTACATCACTTTTTATCAATGTATCTCAAAACTGTTCTGAAGCTGGATGTACACTACGACAGCAGTTCCAGTTTAAATGTGTACCAGGCTGTGGCCTAAGGGTTTATTTAGTTGCTTGTTACGTTTTTATTTGCTAGTGAACACTAGGGAACACCTGCAGTTCCTGTCCTGGTTGCTCGTTTCCCCCCATGTCCTAAAGCTTGCCATTCTGTCAGTTGTGTGTATACAGGTGTTAGTGCACTGTAAATATGATTGCCAAAATCATCTGTGTTAAAAGAGCCTCTCTTTCTCATTTCCCCTCCCCCTTTGTGTGTGAAGGTGTGTGGGAGGGTGGTTGCTGCTGAAAAAAACTTAGTGTAGTTACACCCCAAGAGCTAGTATGTTCTTATTTTAGTCAGTGGCAGTTGTAAACATTTGATATGCTGGATTATTCTATTTCTTAAACTAATGCAGCTTCTTTATTCTTCTGTATTTCTACCAAGGATAATGAATTCTTATCCAAACTAGAATTTGGAAAAGACTCACTGATGAGCTTCCACTGTTGAGAAGATTATTTTTCTTCTACATTTCCAGTATTCTTGCAAAACAAAAGAAAATGAGTGAAATGGTGACTGGCACAACAGAGCTGCCTCTGGCATACATGATTGACAAAAGTACAATTTATTTTTATCCTTTTTTGCATAATCCGATATGACCATGAAACAGAGCACAAAACCATCGAAGGGAGTGAACTGCTTCATAAAAAGAGAGTTGTCATAAATCATCACTTTCTGAAAGCTTAAACTTGCATTACTGTTTCATGTGTTTCTAAGTTTGGTCTAGAAGGATGTGTTTCCCCGTATTCCACCCTGCTACGTTTAATTTTTTTCACTGTTTATGATTTTTCAGTACTATATTTGGCTTACTAGTCACTTGTACTCCTTATAAACTAATATATTGCTGTATTTCAGTTGTGGGGTTTTTTAAGTTGGTGTTTAAGCTTGTAGAAAGTGTTTCTGGAGACCCTATAGCTTGTAATGGAAAACTGGAGTTAAATATCCAATTATAGAGCTTTAGTGTGATAGAGTATCAAGAAGAGCTCTGATCAATTGTGTTTTTAAGGGAACAAAAGGAAAACTATGAGTATTGGCTATTTTGTGTTCTCTGTGAAGATTAAGATTCCACTTTCATCTCAAGAAATATGTAAACTGCTGCAAACCTGCAGAATAATGAAATCTTTAAAAGGCCACATATGCTTTTTGTACTTACTTACAAATATTTTTGTAACCATTGTGTTCAGAAAGAGATAATGGTAACTGTCATGACAGAACTGGAAAACAGAAGAATTGGTCATTCTTTTTTAAGCTTGTAAGTGAGATAGATAGTATGACTTGCCTGAGAACACACATGATTTCTGTGTCGATGTTCAGGTCTTTCCTCATGCTATTTAAAGGGCTTGATTACTGATCCTGTTTTCACAGTAGTATTTTTATAAGACCTAGGTCATGTTGCACTTTCTTAGTACCTTATAGCAACTCCTATTGTCTGAAAATGTTTGTTTATGGGCTTATAAACTTAGAATAATAAAGTAGCTTGGATAACTCTGGCACAGGGCTTGTGTTCAGACATTTGATAGTAATTGACCTTCCTCCTCTGGAGAAATCTGGCTGAGTGCACAGCTGCACATGTGCATGTGCCAGTGTATCATTGAGGAGTGAACAACTGGTGGGCAAGCATTATTAGTCCTGAATGTGCACTGTGATACAGCAAGTAGCAACCAAAATGTGCTTTAGAAGCAGTTGCTCTGGATATTATTTAATTATATTCCCCAGTTAGACAGCTTTTGTTGGAAGTGTAGTTAGCAGCTTAGTAAGGGATGAGCCAGCATTGTTTTAGTACTGAACAGGAGCTCCTGTACACGAGTCTGTTTCCAGGCAGTAGCAAATGTACATTCAAAATGAGCAACCTTCTGGTTCTCAGTGACAGTGGATGACACAGACGCCTGATGTAGGATTGCAGTGAAAGTCTGCAGCTTTATTTAGCTTATACACTGTGAATATAGAGCATCTGCTTGTTTTTGTGATCCCTCAGTAGTGAACCTTATCTCAGCAGGGTGGAGAAGGCTTCAGTAAATTTCTAAAGACTGATGGCTTATCTGTGCATGGTAGTGTTAAAAGTCTTAGGAAGTAAAAACAAAACTGAGTTTCTTTCTGTGCCATTTATCCAGAAGATCTTTGATCATAAAACAAAATTTGTTTGACGTGGTTTGTTCTTAGCAAACAGTGGCTTGTTTTGTTCCTTTGTCTCTTTTAAAATGCTTACTAGAACAAATAAACTATTAATACTACATCTAAAACTGAAGCTGAACTTATTGGCCCATAATTTTTCAGTATTTTTTAACCTTTTATTAATCCAGTTTTCTTTAGCAATTTACTCTGTTGTCCTTAATAAAGAAAAAGCATTTCACGCCTTCCTTTTCAGGGTCATGAAGGGCTTTTGATGTGAATGGCACTACTTCTCTTGGTCTTTGTATTTTGCTGTGTCTGTCCTGTCTAGCATCTTGCCCGCGTGTTTGTGGTAGCTTTTATGCTGTACCTTAGTAATCTGCCCTAGTTTCTGTGTCTTGAGTGCTTTCTTGTATTTTATGGTCAGTGAAGGCCTCATGACTTGGCCAACTTTGCTTCTTTATTGTCTTTCCTCCCCCCGCAGGATTGTTTGGATGTAATAGCTCTCCTATTAAATAATCAGATTTCCATAACTCCATTATTTTTTCCCTTGGGCTTCTCCATAACTCTTTTTTGCCTTACACTTGCCTATTGTGAGACTTCCCTTTGTTTACCCTCTGCTGCTTGAAGCCCTGTGTTGGATTTGTTTTGTGCTATTCTCACTGCTTTCCATTTTAAGGGTTATCACCTACGGTTTTTTCATTCTTTCTTTTTTCCCCCATTTCTTTCAACTAAGTTTGTGTTTGTATGTTTACTAGCTCTTTAAGATGGGTTAGAGGGCTCTTCCAGATTGGATTCTCTCAGGAGTCTTTAATAGGACAAAAATAATTACTGGTAAATAATCCAGTAGAATTAATGACAGGATTTGTAAATGTCTTTTCCTTTTTTATGAGCAACTAACAGGTTATTTTAACACATGAACTATAAGGGGGAGGATTTGTGTGTGCAGACGGAACTAGATCTATATGTTTATCAATTGTGTCTGAAATTATTTGAGTGATTTAGACTTCAAACTATATTGTGTTCATAGTGTTAAGCGTGCTTTTGTGATTGGATATTCATTAGGTTTCTGGCTTCCTGGTTTTTGTGTGTGTGCATGTGCTCCTGGGGAGGGTAACAGGAGAGCTCAGTGCCAAGCTCGTGAGAGGCTGTTTGTCAGGAGAGGGACCAAAGAGGCCTGAGTCAGAAAAGTGCTGTCTCCTGTCTGCTCCATCTCTTCTCCAGCTCTTCCCAGCTGGTGTTGGTAATTCTGTGCTAGTCTGATCTCTGCACCTCAGCCATGTGATACTTAGGTTTTGAATGTACATCTGCTTCTTGTAAATCCCTGTGACACTGAAAGTAGAGAAATTGTCTTAAGTATTTTAAGATTTCTTGATTATTAGTGCAAGAGAAATAAGGCTCTTTGCAATGGTGAGAGCTTTAGTCCAAACAATGTGCTGCTACTGTTCCTAAAACCATTAATGACAATAAATGGTTACACATAGGGCTTGAAGACTTCCAACTGCTGTTTTTCTAAAACACTTTTATTATTATTTCAAAAATTCTGTAGCTGTAACTGTTTTATTTCTATGTTTTGAAAAGCTGGATAATAGCTTTTATTAGGATTGCCCTTTTCTTCCTTTGAGCTATGCTTTTATTAATACTGAGTTAGGAAACAAAGACAACTGTGATCTTGCACATTAATACCCCAGTAGATGTGGAAAATCTATAACCAGCTACTGTCTGCATTTCATGTTCTATGATGGAAAACAGCAAAAAGAAAGACCCTCAATTAATGCTTTTTAAATGTTTATTACCCTAGTGAAAGGACAGGGAAATGCAGTTTTGATAGTGCTCAACATAGTGAGCTTGTGTTAGTTGTTTATGTGATACGTACAATAGTCCTTCCTGAGAATCCTGTGAGAATGTTTAGAATTCAACCTATACTAATTTTTTGTGCTTTTAACACGTAATAGTAGCTAATGATAGAATTATACAATATGGATAATTGTCATACATGACCATAATATATATAAAATCACACAGTGTTTATAATATTACTAGGTACTCCTTAAATGCAATTTATGCCTCCTTTATGTATTTCTTATAGAGTTGCTCCCTGACAGTCAACCTTCAGCCTTTTCTTTTTCGGTTTTTCTTTTTTTTTAAATGAAGTCTGAGGAATGTAGTCCATTCCTTGATAACAATATGCTTTCTCTTCATTTGAAAATGGTTTCCTGTCTCTGAAGAGCTGATGTTTTGTTTTGTTTCTGTTTTAGTTAATTTTAAGCTGATTGCTATTAATGAAACTGATAATAGACTGACTTCATTAACAACCTAATTTTTTCGTCATTGAAAGGTCTAAAATACATAGCTTCCTGTCTGGCTATTTTAACTGATTGTGAGAGAGACTACATTTATTTTAAAACAAATATTAATAGTCTGCTGATACTCAGGATAAAAATCATTTTTTAAAAAAGAGCTAATATCCAGAGATGCAATTAATGTCATCTAGCCTGGATTTATGGAAAATTAAAGAGTGATGGCCCTATTTTGCAAGTGGAAAGAAGCAAGAGTGGAATCACAGTGGCTACAAAATGCAAAAAAAGTTGTGTTTTTTCTACTTTCGTTTCAGACAAATGTCTCATATTGGCTGTTCAATATTGAGAAGTGAGGCAAGAAAATCTGCTTCAGTTCTGTGAGACAAAGTTGCTGATTTTGTTAACGGGGCTTTTATTCCCTCTCAATTGCTTGTTTTTCTTTGGAATATTTCCTGTGTTTTGGATAAGTTAGTGAGATCTGAGAATATTTTGTTTTGTCTTATTTTGCTGAACAACTTGTGCTCAAACTTCATGCAACAGCTCTGAAAAATACTATTTTGTGGGATAGGCACTTGAGAGCTTTCTAACCTACAAAAAAAATATCTTTGGAATACGATCCTTCATCATTTCTTTAATAATGTTCTCTGTTAGGCCTCTTTTGATTGAATGTTTTTAGTGGTTCATAATCTTCATTCAAGTTTGAGTCCCTGTGAGATGCTTTCTATTGTTAAAGTTGATAAATATTATGTATGTGATATTTCGGTGCTTGTGAATATTGACAGAGCTTGCAGAAAGTACCTTAGTCCTATTCGTGTCAAAAAGATGAGTTTTAATGATTTCTGATTAAAAATGTTTAATTATAAGTGGAATACTGTTATGAAAAATAAATTTTTAATTGAGTGCTCAAACTTAGATTCTTTCAGGTTTTCAACCCATTTTTCTGTTCATATTATATTTTGAATGACTGAAGATGTGTATAAACTTCGAAATCTGATTGAAAATAGGATTTATGATAGAAAACCATACTGTTGTCATATTTAGCTGTAAAACTGACTGGGTAAAATTTAAAATTAAGAATTAGGTTTATTTTGTGTAGCTAATGTAATGGGAAATGTCTAGGATGTTAATAACAGTCCATATCTGGAAAGCAAAGGATTTTGTTCATGGCATTTTTCCAAGTGTTACATTCTGACTCTTACTACATTTTTTTTCTTTTTTAATTTCGTTTGCAGATCTTGAGTCAGATGACTGTGCATCCATATATATCTTTAATGTAGACCAGCCATCATCCTCTGTCAATCAGCCAATTTGTATTCCTCGCCATGGACTGCAGTCTCACTCCTCTCCTCTGACGCCTCCTACAAGACTTCAGAGTCACAAGAACTATGAAGGCACTTGTGAGGTACCAGAATCCAAGTACAGTCCACTAGGTGGACCCAAACCCTTCGAGTGCCCCAGTATTCAAATCACATCAATTTCACCCAACTGTCACCAGGGGATTGAGGCCAATGAAGATGAATTACACACAAATGGCACAGAAAATGAGTATATGGAAAGGCCTTCCCGGGACCATCTCTATCTTCCTCTTGAGCCATCCTATAGGGAATCATCCCTTAGTCCGAGCCCTGCCAGCAGCATTTCATCCCGGAGTTGGTTTTCAGATGCTTCCTCTTGTGAATCCATTTCCCATGTTTATGATGACGTAGACTCAGAGCTAAACGAAGCAGCTGCACGATTTACCCTTGGCTCTCCTTTGGCATCACCTGGTGGTTCTCCAAGAGGTCCCAGTGATGAGTCGTGGCAGCAGCCTTACGGATTTGGGCATGCCTTGTCACCTAGACAGTCTCCCTGTCATTCTCCTAGAACTAGTATTACAGATGAAAATTGGCTAAGCCCTAGACCAACATCAAGGCCCTCATCCAGACCTACATCCCCCTGTGGGAAACGACGACACTCCAGTGCTGAGATTTGCTATGCTGGTTCTCTCTCTCCTCACCATTCTCCAACTCCATCACCTGGCCATTCTCCCAGAGGAAGCATAACAGAAGACACATGGCTAAACACTTCCATCCATAATGTACAAGGCCTGAATTCTGGCCTTTCACCATTTCAGTGTTGTACAGAGACTGATATTCCTCTAAAAACAAGAAAGACCTCAGAGGATCAGACTGCCACTTTATCTGGAAAAATAGATATCTGTCCTGAAGAGCAAGGTAACTTGTCATCATCCCTTGAAACTGCAGTAGATGATTGCTCTGGATCTCAACACACCTTGAAAAAAGACTTGCCTGGAGACCAATTTCTTTCTGTTCCTTCGCACTTTACTTGGAACAAACCGAAGCCTGGTCACACTCCTATATTCCGGTAAGTGACTAGAAAGTATTTCCTTCCTGTTTTTCCCTTTCTGTGCGTCTTAAATAGACATATAAATGTCCTTGTATTTCAGTGATGCATTAAGACTTCTTAAAGAAAACTTGTTGAAGGCAGGCAGAAGTTATAATTAGGAAAAACCACGCTGAGATACCAAATACCCATCATCTTTTAAAAATACAAGATATACATTGTAAATAGGACTAGTTTTATGTAAGTAAAGTTTGTGTGTATGCACAGAGCCCAGCTGAATTAAATTTGGATTTTGTACACGCTTTGCAGTTCTATCTAATCTGAGCACTTGACATTTTTAATATAACAAGAGAAACCTGGCTTACATGATTGTATAAAGCTGGGAGACTACAAAAGAGGTAGGGAGTTTATTTGCTTTTGTATCTACTTACTTCTTTGGACTCATATGATTCTAGAAATAGAATAAAGAAAAAAATTTGTATGCCATGCTGAAAGTAATCCAGATGAAGGGTGGATGTCTGGGCTGTAGTTCCAAGGTATTTCCACTATCCATGATAGAATTAAATAGGTCTTTTCCTTTTGCAGTCCTGGCATGTGTTAGCAGGATGATTTGTGGAGACTCAGAAGAGGGAACTGATTCAACTGGGGGAAAAGGTCCCCCTCCTTCCCAGTGTGTTACTTTTTCGATGGATCAGTTCTGTGATCTTTCAAGTCGCAGAGCTTGTATAAATGCTTCCGAAGTTGTCGCTTGGCTTGTTAATAGCTAAATATATTTAAACAATACTTATTCAGCCATTTTGTTATTTTTTGCGTGATTTTATAACCACAGAATTTAATTTCTCTCCACAGAATTGTACTGATTTTAGTAAATAGAAGTGATTTTTTTTTCTCCTCCTTTAATGTTCTTCCTCATAACTGTTTATGGATGTAAAATTTAACAGCAAAGACACAAAGCTGCTGGCTGGAAAAATCTGTTCTAGCAGGTCTGAAACTACTGTGTTAACAGATAAGTTAACTGTCTTCAAGTCTGGGATTTTTTAAAATTCCATTGCCATCTGTTAATAATAGGTGTTCAATCTGTTACTAGAATCTTTTCATTCGAACTGAAACAATGATGACTCTTTTAACTTAATTGTGTTTTTTGGAGTTGTATTTTATTTATGTAGGATACTAAGCAGTCCTAACTTGGCATTTTTGTTAGCTTGCAGGCTAACATTGTTCATAAAAGGGCAGCACTACTGTAGGGTTAGAGGTCATGAACCTATAGGCATGTGGCAAGATGGGGTGTGGATCTGTGGTTCTTCTGTGGGATGAACAAAGTAGTTTAAAAAACAGACTGCTCATACCTGTTTCCTCTTATACTGTGGAGAACTGAGAACAACTGAATAGAAAGCAATTTTAATGTTTTCATTAAAAAGTAAAAATATTTTTTTAAATGTCAGTCTTTATTTAGAAGCTAGCACTGAAGAATTTCTGTAAATATAAAATGGGCAAACAGGCAGAAGACAAGGAAGACTATACCTGTACACAAGTAAACTGCATGAATCTATTAAGCTGTGTATATTTGCTGCCAAAAATGTCGGCTTACTATTGAATTAGTGGAAATGGCTGCACTGGCAGCTGTATCCTCAGTGAAATGTTGAATTACTTAGCAGTTGTAGCCTGTTCAACAGAGGCTATGGCAGTGTGCATCTTCAGTATGTTAAACATTCCATTCTGACATATGATATTTTATAATTTTGATTCTCATAAACCAGGGTAGCTAAGTTGACCCTTATGTTTTATGAATAAAAATTAAATGCAAGAAGATTCACTGTTTCTAAATAGTTGATGATGGTGACCAAGTGTGAGCATCTTAGTTGTAATAAAGAGTTATATAATTGCTATTTATGTGTTTATTTCATGTTGTATGTTCAATTGTATTAATTGTAGTATAAATTACAAGGTGTAGTAAAAATAGTACTCTTTTTAATGTGTTGATTGTATTGTCAAGCATAAAGTAGTGCATGAGGTAAACTGGGCTATTGATTCCAAGCAAATGAAGTAAACACCCAACTGCAATAACTGACCCCTGGTAGTTATAGAAGGTGGGGTAATTTGCCTCACATGTTCTGTGGTGTAAAATGCATAGGTAGCACCTTCTTCTCTGAATGCTCTCTAAAGTTTTGTGAATCTGTTATCTACTTTATCTGTCATGTCCTGACCATGTTTTCCTTCTTCTGTGTTCAGTAAGTGTGCAATGCTTAACAAAATCTAAAAATGTATAGCATGCTTTTGAGTATGTTAGTAATATTTTAGATGCCATCCAAACTGTTTTGTTAGATGACAGCTTGTTATTTGGTCACAGAAACCCATGATCTGCTGGTCTGTGGCATATGAAAAATGTCTGTGTATTACATGCTCTGAGTCCCATTTCTGCCCCCTTGTCAAAGATAAGAGTAGGCAAGTGGCTGGGCAGGGTCCCTGCAACAATTCCGACAAGGTGAAAGAGCTGGGCAGTGACTTCTGTGCAGGAAATAGTGGAGGTGTCTGTTGATGATGTCACTCACTAGGTATGGTAGCAGATTCAGTTGGTCATTTTTCAGAATATTCAGCAATGAACTTACTTGATAATTTTATTTATTGCACAGTTACTCTTGTAACTGTTTAACATACGTGTTTCTTCCACCCCCAGCCTCCCCACAGGGTGATGAATAAGAAATTATTTTATTTGTGTCTCATGTTTTTCTTTCCCTCCACTTAGAAAAACCCCTTCTTTTTGGGATCTTAATGCAGTGATAGTAGATCTAACCTCCCCACTTGCATTTAATCCCAGCATTCCACAAATACACTGATTTTATGCCTTTCTTGCACATTTGCTGTTAGAGTTTGAGTTGTAAGATTTCCAGAAAGTGCAAAAGAGAAAAATCAGAACGTCTGTTTTACAATACCTTTTTTATTTGAATAGGTGGAATAAAAAGAGTCTAGAGATGACCTAGAAATCTCTACTGAGCAGGTGATACAATGCCTTTGGTGAGGACTTCCCTCTAAAAGTACAATTCATAAAAGATCATCAGCATTGCTGGTGCTAGCTTTGGTTAAGGTATTATGGGGTTAAGGGCCATCACAGATATGACCAGCACTGGTGTAGGCAGCATAGGGCTACTTTTTAGCAGAGTGGTCACTGATGATGCAATTGAAAATCATGGGAGTTCTGTTATTTTTTCTTTTAGGCTTGTTTTTTAGTTATCTTTTGCTTTAAACTTACAATTTTAACATGAATGACTAGTGGAACATTAAGCTTTAGGTTTGGTAAAGTGGATCTTGAGAATCTAATTTGCATCTCAAGCAAACAGGCACTTTGCAGGGTAGTAAACTTAGAGTCATTCATTTTTTCTTTCTTTCTTTACTCCCACAGTATTTGATGGCAACAAATCGTGTTTTGTGTCTGGAAGATAACCAGGCAATATTCATTAATTGTCAAAAATCTTGAAATAAAGCCTAGTTTCTTTTGCTTCCCTCATGGAATTCATAAAGACTTGCACGTTGATTTAAAAACTGTTACATAAATTGGTATTTGTCTCCAGACTTTTGTGTCATGAATTTAACGTATGACACTGACAAGTGATGGGACATGGAGTAGTTGTTTTGTTCCAGTGGTGATGAACAAACAGGTTTTGACAGATGTATTTACAGCTCAGAAGTCTTTTTAGTGGTGGATATGTAATGGCAACTTGAGAGTATTTTACTGCTGAAAACTAGGATGGCTGACAATGCAATTTATTTATTCAGAAAAAGAAAGTTAGTTTAAATAAAGTGGTAGATAGTGAAATACTTGAAAACGTTGTTTCTCTTGTCTGAATCCTTCTCTTGGGAGTCTAAAGAGTAGAGAGGAACAGAATTATATCATATTTTTACCGTAACTATATTGGGACTTTGGTCTTAATTTTGAGAAGTCCACTCACATGGAAAGATTTCTATAGACAAAGTTAGTCTGCTAAGTATTTATCACCTTATTCTGATAAATAGAAATAACACCACCAATTCTACTAGCAAAACTTTAAAGTGAAAATGTTTGTAAATTACTGACTTTGAAGATAAGGACCCACTTAAGTGAGACAAGCAAAAGAACTTTGAACCTCTTAGGTTTGTAATAAGCGAGGCTATCACTGTAATGTTTGCACACCATTAATGAACCCAGGGAAATTCAGGTGCTGTTTAATACAGGACCTTTGTGCTGTACCTGTTATTCAGCTCTCCACTTCGTTCTGGGATGATGGAACAGAGATTTCACGTGGCAATACACTCTACCAATACTCTGAAAGCATCATTAACTATGGCTCTGCTAGGAACAGCATGGTGGTGGTCTGAATGTAAACAGTATTTAGGAAGTCTGTTGATAAGCTACTGTGGCAACTGGAATGGCCCCAGACTTCTTAACTTCAGAATTCCTCCAACAGGGAACATAGTGCTTGGTTCTAGGCAGTGAAGAGCAGCCACAGCAGTATTTTGGCTCTACAAAAGTTCTTGAAAACCATAGTGTTGGATCATAGTTATGATTTGAGATTCTCAGGGCGTGGCTGTGTTGCAACATTGACTTGTCAGAGAATACGCCATGGGTTCATCTCTGCAAAAACTTGGGATGAATTAAAAATGTGGAATAGCCGTTGTATGGTCAGTGGGCTTTTTCCCTTTTGATGTGTTAGGAGGAGTTGTAAGTGGAAAATTACCTTTGCTACAACTAAAAATTAATAAAAGTATCTCTCTAGGAGATCTGGGAATCTTAACCAATGAAGAAAACAAGAACTTTCACAACTATCTGGAGATACTACTGGGTACCTTTGAAAGGTTATTACTAGAATTGGTGGCTACAAAGAGGCAGGAACATTTCATACAGAGTGGCTAAAATTAATTTTTATATCACTTGCACCTGTATTCAAAACCAGTGCTACAAGTGGAAGGTAACTGGTTTAAGATTTTGACTGGATTATTTTAATGGGTCCCAAAGGCTTTGTTCTTCTGTCTGTCCCACATGTACTGCTCTGAGGCCACAGTCAAATGCAAACAAGCAGTCTTGTTTCTGCCCTAAATTTCTTCATATGTGAGAGGGGTGTAGTCAGGCCATGAGCTGTGCCCTGGCATTTACAGGTCGGAATACTGAAGTCCTTATGGACACATTTGGCTGTTCTTATACTGAACATCTGTTGCTTTCTCATCAATTAGTTCTGTTTTGGAGATAATAGTTGCAGAGAAGAAGTTATATGTTAAATTAATATTGATAAAATCAATTAAGTGATAGCTTTAAATGCTGTTACTTCAGCTGAGAATGCTACTGAAGGTTTCTTTTTTTTACCTCTGAGTTCTCTTTAATAGCTTTTGTTCTCTAAAGTCTTTAGTCTTGATGTGTTAGGAGTATGAGCTTTTGGAGGCTTGCATTAATAAGATTATAAAACTCCCTTGGTATTTCCAGAACATTTGTAGGTTTACAGATTGGTGCTGTTTCAGCAACGTGATAAGATTTGATTTAATGAAAGCATTAGAATGACTGTCACTCATTACTTCCATATGCTGACATGTGATTTGGTCCTTTACTAGTAGTATTTGTCTCAAAAATATGTAAGGGTGATGTGGAAGTGAAAATACACAAAACTGATACCCGTACAGCTCAGAAAGGTGCATGACAGAGTACCCTAAAACCTTTGAAGAATCCACTGCTTCTGTGAAGTTCAGGGTGATAGAGACAACAAGAAAAATATTCAGAGAGAAACAACAGTTTAGATAGCCAACATCAAAAGGGAAGCAGCTGTAACTCTCAAGCCAGCTACATCTAGAAAACATCTGTTTGATACAGTACAGCCTCAAAAGTTGTGTCATTTACTGGGGGATCTGTGTTTTGAAAGCTTTGCAATTTTTTTAATGTTTTAGGCATCTGTACGTGCATAGTGCACTTCCTTGCTCTCTCATGCTGTTATTTTCTACTTGTTTTCAAAGAATGACAAAACCTTTAGACCTGGTTATTTTCTTGTCTCCATGCTTGTTCTAGTATGCCAAACATTTTTTCAAAAGATAATGTGAGTCTGATACAACTTGTACCACATTATTGTTAGTTAATTGCAGGAGGAGTAAATCTCTCTGAGACTGTATGGAGAGTGGTCATGAGCAACAAATACTTTTTTCTTGACTGAATTTATCGTTCAACTTTCAGTAATACCTCCCAATAATTGGTATATAGCCTGTGGTGCATTAACAGAGTTCTCTCAGGTACCATATCTGTTCAGTGTATACCAACTATTTTGACACAGAAATTTGCTTATATGTGGGATAAAAAGATTTTCAGAAACACTATTAAAAATTCTCACATGCTACATTTCTTTTTAAACCCTTTTTAGTATCTTCTAATCCTGACATTTTCTTTCCTTTTCAGACTGAAGACTTGAATCCTTCTCCCTCAGTAGCTATAAAAGGGAGTGGCAAGGTGTAGTTGATAGCCAGTTAGTAGCATTTAGGTAGTACATCTTGGCCTGTGGTGAGTATCTGCAAGGATTGGGCTTATACTGCATTCCTGACAGTTCCCTCTTTTATTGTTGGCATCACCATCCTCTCCTACCCAGTAAATACTATTGCTGTGGGAGGACCAGTCATCAGACCTCCTTATGGAGGCAGAAGACTCTTTGCTGTACACTGAGTGCTTGTGGAGATGATTTATTTCTCACATTTCTGCCTTTCAGTAAGAAGAAAGGTAAATACTCATATTCTTTCCCCCATTGCTCTCAAAAAGGTGCTTCAGGAGAGAAGGTTTATGTTATAATGCCAGCTCTCTCCTGAAGTGCACAGTACAAGTATCCATGAAACAGCAGATCAGTAGCTTGGAGGTTGTTCTCCTGAGGAGGAGGCCAGCAAGTGGTGCCGTTTCTTCTCCCTCTTTTCCATTCTTAATGGCAGACATTTCTGCAGTAAAAGGTTGATATGTGGTGCTGCAGGCTGAGCCCAAGTCCCTCCAGATACTTCCTAAGACAGAGATTTCTTTCTTTTTTTGTTCAGTCCAAAACTTTATCTTCTTTCTCAGCTGTGAATATGTTTTTATATGCCTTAGCTAAATTTCCCAAAAGGTGTCATTTATCTTTCATGGACCTGTGGTTATTCATGTTTGTGGAAATTTTTACTGATTGGTGATGGGGTTTTACCTGACTTCCTGTAAAGTGGAAAGAAATGAAATTGAGCTTTCTCCACATGATGATACAAAACAATATTTATCCATTGGTTTAAAACCTAATTTGCTTTCCCTGTTGGTAAGTGTATGGTAGTACAAAACCATTTTAATAGAAGCTTGTTTTTATTAGAAATGTTTTTGTTTAATAAACAGTGCTATAAATATTCACTTCTAAATGGTCATAATTTAATTTAGTAGATAATTACTGGCTTAAATCTGTTCATCTTATTAGAATCTTAAGTCTATAAATCTGTGCACGTTAAAGGGTAAGTATGAAAATATTTATTTGAGGTTCTTCCATGTTACTTCTATTATTTTATTTTGCTCTTCTTCCCTGGAGTGCCTTTGCTACAAGCGTGTAAGGGTGTGTCTGTGGACAAGCTGAACACAACTTTAGGTGTCTTTGTTGCCTGTTGGAGTAAGTCTTTATGCTTAGACAGAACAACTAGTTCTTTAAAACTTTGGATGATCACGTAGTGTTCATTTTAATGATGGTTAACAAGGTGCAGTGCTTGCCCAAGAAAAATGAAAACAGCAAGCTGGAAGATAATAATGCAAAGAGTTAAACTTAATTAATGGCAGATTGAATTTAGACTGTTCCCTCTAAACCACGTTTGAATTTGCTTGCTGATATGCTTAAGGCTAAAAGTTAATGTAAAGGCATTATAGAGTAGCACTGGCAGTGTGGGGCTGAGAGTTATACAGTACCTTTCTTTACTCAGGTGTTGGAAAGAAGAAATTCCATTGTTATTGAAAATTTTAATGTACCAGCAAAACTTTGGAATTTTCACATAAGAGTTTTAAGCTAGTATCTATTTTTATTTGGTTATAATTTTTTAGAAAAGTTATATCATTGTCTGTATTTTATGGTGAAGACTTTGTGCTGTGGCCAGATGGCACAGTTCATGTAACCACAGTGTGCTTGTCTTGACTGCAGCACATCTTCATTGCCACCTCTTGACTGGCCTTTACCAAGCCATTATGGGCAGTGTGAACTGAAAATAGAAGTCCAGCCTAAAACTCATCACAGAGCTCACTATGAAACAGAAGGAAGCAGAGGAGCCGTAAAAGCATCTACTGGAGGACACCCTGTAGTGAAGGTAGGAGGTCTGGCTTTCTTGACTAGAAGGTAATTTTTTAACTGCAGTTAGTGGTGTTTATAATGCTGTGAATTGTTGCCTTTTGTGAAGCTTGCAGCCTTTCCTGGGCAAGATTTTACGTTTAAGAATGTAATGATAACTATTTTGAAAACACTGACCAATTATTGTTGAGCTCAGAACAAGGTATAAGGTCCTGGTAAATTAGAGTTGGCTTAGGCATCATATTCTCTTCGAAGAGAAAGATATGTGGGTTTGGTCTGGTTGGAATAACTGCGCGCATGAGATGTGATGTGCTCCTCTCTGCTTGAAACATTCAGGTTTGTACACAAATACCTTGCTCTATGCTGGGAAGACTTCTGGATTGGTTAGGGATAGTCACTGATGTCTTCTTTAATATCCATGGTGTCAGCTGGGTCACAGGGCTTGAAAACAACCTCATTCTTTGGACATGGGCAAAACAGTGCTGAGGAGCTGTGGAACTTCTTAAGATGCCTTGGTTTATGTTTGTCGCATCCTTAGGTGGAAGCAGTGTCTCTTTACTTACCTCAATATTGCATAATGGTCTTTATATTAGTTCCAAGCCAGGCTAAGACAAAATTTAACTGCTTGTTTATAAGTCAAATCAGACAACAGTTACAAAATCTTTGTGAAACAAGGAGGGGGAAAAAGATCTGATTACATCAAGGTTACAGCAGGATTTGTCTTTTCCTCCAAATCCAGGATATTTCATGTTCTTTTCCAATAAAATTAGTCAGTGTGTCAGTCCTAAATGTTTTACTACAGTTTATACATTAAAAATATTTAATATATTTATCCTCTTCCAGTAGTTGGAAGTAACTCACTGTTGGAGACCAGATGCAAAGTGCTAATACGATTGGCATAATCAGTCCCCATTCTTTCTCCTACTCTCACTGTAGCATAAACATGTTACCACTTTTCCTCCTTGTAGTTTATTCCTCCTCTGTGGCAAGTGAATTCTGTCACACTCTGTAATTATATCATAACATTTTATCCATATAAATGAAGATATACCAGGAGAATTTAAATGTATTGGACTACCTGCTGTTCTTAATTTGTCTAAGCAACCTCCTCTTTCCAGGCTCTTCATCTGATTAATTGCTTTGTCAGCTTGACTCCTAAACACATTCTTTGGGTTGTTTATCAAACTGTTTCTTCTCTGGTAGCTTACCTTGAGCTCTTTCATTACACCTTTTTTCCTCTTAAGACTTTGTATCTTTCCTTTCTCTCCTTCTAAAGAGGGTTGGTTATCTCCATCCCATCTTCTTTCTTGAATGTCTTTCTTTGTTTTTCCGTTTCTGTTCCTAAGCTGAGCTTTTCATCCAACTTCTATGTTCCCTGCAAAGTTGCTCAGTGTTTTTCTCCTCACAATACTGTGGCCTAAGCAGCTCCAGCTCTGTTGTCAGACCTGCTGGATTTCTTAGCATAGTAGAGGCAAGGGTCAAGTGCTTATTAGGGAAGTGTATGCTGCAAACTAGAGAAAATTGAGGATGCCTGCACTAGGCTGGAATCTGAAAGCTGGCAAGACACATTCCCTCATGTGGAGTATTGTGTTGCTTTAGTCAGTGGAGGACAAGTAGTCACAGCTTTCACATGCCAAGGTGCTAGCAGTGGAATTTAACACATCATTAATGAAGACAGAAACTTGAGAGATTTTAACTGATAAAATAAATCTTCCCTGAACTTCTGTGAACTGCATTCAATATTTTTTTAAAAATTTTTTGGTGCTTATGTTTTCCACTAATATTTGCATTAAGGGAATTTATGCTGATATTTGTAAGATTTGACAAATATATAGGCTTTCTTTTGCTTACAGAACTAGATGCTTCTAAGCTGCAGCACTGGATTGAAGTTAGAGGAAACAGATCTGCAGTGTGTGTGACTTACACCAATAATTTTAAAAGCTATGTATTTGCATTGAAATTGTGAAATACCTTGCTATACAAGAATGCTGTCTTAAAAATGAGGATAGTATTTATGTGTCTGACAGTCTCATGCTTCAACACATGCATTGTACGATGCCTCTCTAAATTAAAATGAGTACAAATGCAGATCAATATTCTACTTAGCAATTTGGTCTCTTCCAGCTGGATTGGAAATTAATTGTTGTGTTTGATGGGAGATAGGAAGTTGTTATGAAACAAAGCATTGATTTGTATTTACTTTTTACTCACTGCTGGGAAAAGCAGTATGGAAAGGGCCAAGTTTGGAAAAGGTAATACTAAATATCTGTAAACAGGCAAATATTACTTTACTTCAATGCAAACTGAAATGTTTTCCAGTACTTCTAGAAGCTTCTTACACAAATCCACATCACAATATGCATTACTACTTGTTTCTGACTTTTCTTTATGGTGCTTTTGGCTTTGGAGCAGTCACTTTCATGTGTGTGATCATTGCAAAAAAGTACTCAGCATTTTTCTGTGTTAAAAAAAACTGTGTGTTAACCAGTGTCAGAGATGAGAAAGGAGGTGGGTAAATAGAATTGAATCTTTTCATTGGAACAGAAATACAGTGGTTATCAAGTCCAACTGCTACATCTTCGGGTGCCTGAAGGCCTCTGTGCTTTTGCTTCATACACAATTTGTTTTGCTTTTGAACATTATTTTATAGAAAGCTGGAGTATTTAATTTCCACACTGTGAAGCCTCTGTAGTTCAGCATGTGCACTTGATGTATTATTTAAAATAAAGATTTTTAAGATAGTACATGGCTTTGAGCCATTAATGTATTAGTGCATGTCATTAATCTATTACTAATACTGTACCATACCTGTTGCTAGGACACAAAGCTTCTGACAAATTTGGCATCATCTGTTGTGAGTACATTTAATCAGCTTATTTCCAAATGGGAGGAAATTAAATAAGTGGAGCATCATGCTTTGCTTTGTATATCTCTTAAGAAAGCTAATTCTGTAATGATGTTCTCTTGTTTTTAGGGTTTTTTTTATGCAAAATGTTCTGAGTAGCAGATACCTTTCATTTTAAACTCGGCTTTCTTGGAAGTATGTTCCAGCTAATCCGTGTCATCTGGAACAGTTTCTTTTACCTTGGTAGAGAATCTGCATGATAATGCTGACAGTTTTCACAGGGAAGGAATAAATAATATAGCAGAATGGTTTGCAAGGAGAAAGGTGGCATGTTGAGCTTTTGTCATCCAAATTATGTGGAAATTTTGTATTGCATTGCCAGGAGACAGCCTCTAAGCTCTCCCTACTTTTACCATTCTAATGCATAGGTTGCAGTCTGCAATTCACCCATCTACAAAGCCTTTTAAACAAGTAGTGGTCACATTTTGTCCAACTCTAAATGAACAGTCATCATTGCTTGAATTTCCACCCTTCCCATGAGTCCAGTTGTATATAAAATAATGTTTGCACTTACAGTTTGCTGGGATGAGATTTTACTTCTGTCTAAACTGGTTAGGATTCTTCATGAGAATACTTCACTTGGATAATGCCTACGATCAAAAACAGAAAAGCCTTTTAGAGTAGGTGGGCACATGGTAAGAATCTCTCAGGGATAGTTTGGGTGTTTTTTCCTTTCATGTCACAGTTTTCTGATCAGAAATGAACTTTTTAAAATAAGCAAACTTGTTTTATATATTGTGTTCCTGCTGCTCATGTAATTTTCTGCAATTGTCTGAGCTCAGGTATTTTAAATTTAATGACATCTTTTGGTAGTAAATTATAAAGTCTGTGTTGTGCACAACCAGAAGTATTTCCTTCTATCTTTTGTCCTGTTGCTAAGGAAGAAGGTGATCTCCATACAGTGTGATGTACTGGGGGGCTGTTGAGCTCACAGCTACTCTGTAGCTCCTTTCGGTGTGCAAGGAGTGTCTGTCCTGGGGCCCATTGACCACTGTGGGAGTCAGTTGTAAATACAAACTATGACAGGGGTCATTTGGTCTGCAATTGATGATGTGTCTGCACCAGACACTGTATGGAATCCACTTACACTCCAGGTATGTAAGATAGATTTGGAGTGGTGATAGCTATTAAGAATTTGCCGGGACCAGAAGTGTCTTTTTCCTATAGTGTGAAGGGTTTAAGGATAGAATCATTCTGTTTCTCTACCATAAGCAAAATAATTCCTGTAGCTGATTCACAGTAACAGAGGAGGGGAAGCATCATATAATCCATATGGACAACTCAGTAGTACTGCAGCTAAAAAAGATGAAAGATCAAAAATTAAAGCACTGTTAAATAAAAGTTTATTTAGATGGCTATGCACTGCTACTCACTGACAAGCAAATAGTTATCTCTGTGTGAGGTTTAATGGAGACCTGTAAAAGAGGGACTCAGTGTCAGCTCTGTTTAAAGTGATTGCAGAGTTTGAAGTCATGACTGAAGCGCTGCAGTGGAAGAAGAAAAGTAAACTAATTGAGCAAAAGTAAACTCACTTTGAACTGCTTTGAAAGTTCGGAGACAGGAATGTGTTCTCAAAAAGCCTATCAAATGCTGCCTGAGTCCTGATGGAAGAAATTGCAGCTGACAAGAGAGGACCTATCCGAGCAATGTCAGAAATGATCTGATAAAAATAAATTAACAAAGCGTTTTCTAAATGAGTGTATCTTTCCTGGCCTGTAATTCTGTCGCTGTCACCTTTTCCCAGCTGTTCTCTGTGGCCAGTGCATGTAACTACTTGAATAGCAGGTATAATACTGGAATTCTCTCTGTTCTCTGTGCCCAATAAACACTTTTTCTGTGTTTTGTGACCCTTCCCGTTCTTCCTGCCTTTCACTCTTTAATTTTCATTTTTGTCTTGAATTTTTGCCTAGTTTGTCCATCACCAGAAGGCAGGCTGTATCTAGCTATGGTTGCCTACTGTTGATTGGTGACAGCAACCTGCCAATAAATCTAAAAGGCAGACAGTAAGTCAGCCTGTGTGAACTGTGTAATGGGCTGTACTGGGAAAAACATTGACCTTTGGATGAGATTCTGAAATTATGTGTCTTTCAAGAACAGTTTGATGACTAGTTAGGCATCTTCTGCTTCAGAATCCCAAAAACAGATAGCAAAAGTGATGTTATCTATTCACTCTGGAAAATGCAATAATTGGTATGAAAACCAATAAAAACAGTCATCTGCTTTTTGTATCATAGGTTTACTAAAGTTTTTTCTACAGGTTATGTGGGAATAACCTCTTCCTATCCCAGCAATGCTTGTCCAAAACCTCTCCATAGCCATAATTAGCATTTGGAGTTGATATTTTAGGAATAGCATCCTTTTTTTTTCAAGAGTGTAGGAGAGCCAAGTGCAGATGGATGGTTTGATGGCTGGTTAGGTGGGACTGGCAATTCTGCATTGTGTGTTAGCCTAACACTATTCTAGCTATTAAATTACATCCGTTTTTGCATAGTGTAAAATGGGACAGGACTGAGCTAAAACACCTCAAAAATGCCTGAAGTCAGTATTTAAACCACTTTCAATCCTGTCTTCAAGCAGTGAGTG
The DNA here is from genome assembly GCA_013397895.1 of Origma solitaria. Lineage (NCBI taxonomy): Eukaryota > Metazoa > Chordata > Aves > Passeriformes > Acanthizidae > Origma > Origma solitaria. The sequence continues at coordinate 4,888,216 of VZRL01000950.1, forward strand.
TGTAAACGTGTGAGATTCCAGAAATAGAAATCCAAGACTTTAAACCTTGAAGAATGTTCTGTACATGTGTAAACACATGGTACCATGACCAATAATGAATTGATTTTTGCCATTACTTGTTTGCTTTAGTTCTTTGCAGGATCTGTTTGTTTTTGTGATGACCTTTAAAATGTTTTTAATTGGACTTGTGCCCCTACCTAATAGTTTATTAAAGTTTGTTCCTTTTATCTGTCACTATTTTTTTTCAGAAATGCGAAGGTCTGTACTATTTTAAAGTCTTCAACTCAGTCTACTCAGTAAGTTTATTTTACAAAAGACATGCTTAGATACTTTTTTTGATGTGAACGCTTTTCCTTCTCAATTGATGGAAAGGCGCATCAAAGTAATCAAGTAATAGAAGTAGTACTGCACTTCAGGAAGGGATTGAAATAGATGTTTTGGTTTAACATATTTAACTTTAAAATCAGGCATTTAACTTTTTGTAACATTATAACCTCTGCAGAATCAGAATGAAATTATAAAAAAAATCCAGTGTTCTGTTAAGACTTTCTGAGCCAGTGGTTGGGATATTGCATAGTAGATCTGAATGGAGTTTTCTTCCATTAATTTCTGCAGTCTCTTTTAAGCAGTCCATTGGAGATTGTAGGTTAGCACTGACTGCACCCCTGGAAGAGATGACTGTGGTCAGTCTGACTTTCAGCAGCTTCCCTGAGCTCTGGTTGCTTCATTTCATGCATATGGTTTGCTTCAAGTTTTTCAAAATGCAACTGTTGATAAATTCATAATAAATTGCACCACTGGTGTTAGTCACTGTGTTTTTTGTTTCACATTATGTTCATGCCCTTGGATCCTTGTCATCCCTTACTTGTCATCCCAAGTCATGGTTGATAGATGTGCTGTTCAGCTTGGCAGATAGCCCTTCAGCTTTTAAACCCAGCAATCCTCACAGTTCTTTAGGAAAGTCACTGCACACCAATTTGAAGAATTTCAAAAGGGAAATTCTTGTGGAGAAATGTCTGTAGAAAAATAGTTTAGTTGTTCAAGGCCAGGCACTGGTGCCTCTCTGATACCACTGTCCAAAAGATTCCAAGCTTGTGGGTCACATCTCCCTTTTCTCAGAGGATAAAACATTTAGAAGGTTCATTTAGATCAGTTTTTTCTTTAAATTGATTCTTTTAAAGAAATGTACTCTCGATGTGGACTGAAATTTAAGCAGTGAAGGTTCTTCTCCTTTAGGATTATTTGAGTTTTGTGGTGAACTATATCATATTTTGCTGAGACAGTCTTCCAAAGTACAAGGAAAAAGTGCCTGATTCGAGAGAATGGCTTTTTCTTTCCAGCCTCTAGAACAGGGCCTGCATTCTTCTCTTTTGCCCTCCTTACTTTATCACTTCAGGGGGCTGTTCTAAGGAATACAGAAATCACTGAAATGCATCCAGCTGCTGTGAGTCTGTCAAGGAGGCAGTAACTGGTTACAACATGCTTTTCATACCAAGGTGTTGAAAAGCCTTGGAAATCTCCATCTGAAGTAAATGCTTAGTAAGTGCTTATGGTTCTGTACACAGCTGAGTTTCCTTCCCTGTCCTTGGTGATTGAACTGGGGATTTTTATATAGATACTGGTGCATTTGTTGAAGATAGATTGTTAACTTCAGGGACTTGATTATCCCAAAGTTGCCTTGTATTTCAAGACTATGCCCTATTTTTAGGGAGGCCTATTTGTATGTAAAAGCTTTCTTTCTAATCAGCCTACTTCACCAATCCAGTAATGCCATAAGCAGTGAATTAATTGCGCAAAGGCAAAGGAGCACTGAAGGGTTGATCAAATCTTCAAATAGCAAGCAAGAAAAGGCACGTAAAAGATAAAACATGAGTATTAAGCCCCAGTGAAAGTTTGATTAAGCATGGCAATTTCCTAATAAATGCTGGAAAGTTTTGCAGAAAATATGCTTTATAAATACAATCAAATGGTCTTAACACCATCTGAATGTTGTTGGTATCATAGTATTGCTTGATATTTGAGCATAAAACCTAACTGATGAAATTATCTTTCCCCTCCCACCTTAGCACTCACCCCCAGTTCCATGTTTTCTCTTAAATACTAAAACTGAAAGTGTAGGCATATGAAATGCTGACATTATTTCTGGATTCAGTGACTCTATTAGGTATTTGAGGTTTTGGATACATTGGTTCGAAAAAACAGACTATTTCCAAGTATGCTAATCTTGCCTGTAAGTACCTGGTTACTGTGAATTGTGTGTTTTCTGTTGGATATTTCTTCTCCCAAGTCTTGTTGTACATCTTAAAAAATGACACTTTTACACTTTTGAATAGAGATTGGTAAGACTTGGCCTGCAACAATAAATGGAAAACGTGGACAGAACCTTCTTCATTAAAAAAAAAGGATGGGATGAGGAGGTAAAAATTTTAAGTATTAGAGACTAAAAAGGGTCTTCTCACAAGCTTTTCAAGTGTTGCAAGGTTTTCTTTAGATCAGAGCATGGAACCAATGACATGTGAGCCAGCAATGTAATCTGGAAAAATGCTAACTTATTTTTCCCAGGTTGATGCCTCTTAATTAATGTGACCTCTTTGTTTTCCTCAGCAAGAAAAGGTTCTCACCACTGCCACAAAATTCCAAGTTTAAATACAGCTGTCTTCAGTGACCAAATTAATCTATGTAGTCTCTCTAGTGTGACACATTTCTAAAGGATTTTCCATGTGTGCATTAAGGAGTGTTTTTTCACATAAAATACAACTTCTTGATGATCCAAAACTTCTCTCATTAACTGTCTGCCTTTGTAGTTGCTTGGTCAAAGCTTTAAACTCGCAGTGCCATGCAGGGGTTTCCTGTGTGCTCTGTAGTAATACGGCTGGGACTGCTTTGGCGTGAAGCCCTTGTGGCTTATCCTGTAGTGACCTTCAGTCTTTAGCCTTCCAGCTTTAGTTTAACTTACGCAGGCACTGACCTTTGCTATGGAAACGATATAGAAACACAAAAACAACTTGGCTGAGTTTCCTCTGCAGAGCAGTGGGTGGTGTATCAGGATTCTGTTACAGAGGAGGGTTTCTAGAGGTCAGTAGTGACACAGTGCAGTAACTTACTGCTTGTCTGCAGCACACTGCTGCTCCTGGGAAAGTGCTATATCTTTTTAAAGTAAAATTAGCAATTCTTGTTTGTAGTGAGCAGCTCTAGGACTGCATATTAATGGAGTAAGTGCTGGAAGGTGTACCTGAAAGCCTACCTAGGGTAGTGAACCAGTAGTTCAGGTTACTGTTCCTCTGTAAGTGACCCATGACTGAATCTTGGGCACACTGATACTGTAGTGCCTTACTGTAATGCTTCTTCATTGTGCTGATTCTGCAGCACTTGCCAGTAGGTTGTAAAATGCTGTTTATTTAAATACCCATAGTCTGTGTAAAGACACTGTGTTCTTATTTGTGTATATTGTGTATTCTTTACTAAGGTGCACCAAAGGTTCATGGTGCACCATAGCTTCTTTATGTGTTTGAAGAAAATACAGTATTTTTCAAGTTAATTATGTAGTTATTTTTGTTGAAAAACAATTAGCAGGTTGGGTTTTTGGCTGACTTAAATGTTTGAGCTGTTCAACATGCAGAACTGTGCTTATGCAGATGAGGTAGTAAGAAGTGTCACCCTGCTGTCAATGAAATTAAGTACAACCAACATATTTTTGAATGAGAACAAAACTGTATTTAAAAGAACTACATTTTAAATGCCTAAATAATTTTTCCTGATTTGAAGTTGATTTGGGGTAGTATGCCTCCTTCATTTTTCACAAGGTAGGTATTATATCAATAATGGCAACTCAGAATCCGAATACCATCTTTCCTTTGAAGAAGAGATGACAGCATTCTGAGGAGACAGAAGGTGGTGCAGATTCTGTGATAATTCAGCCTCCAGTGGGGACCAAGTGTGGTGGGCAGAAACTTCTGCTTTGCTTACTTTGTGCAGGTTTCGTGTAGGGAGAGACAGCCACGGCTTGCTCTCACCAGGATTAGCTGTAGGATGGACTCCAGAATACTTTGATGCTCTTCAGCTAAGTGCTGACTGCACCTGGAGGTATGATGGGGGTCCCTCAGGTGAATTAACACAGTAATCCAGGATTGTCCCCTGTCCTCAGGGATGGTGTGACGTGGGCTGTCTCTGCTACGGTGGTGCTGTGCCCAGTGTGTTGGTTTCAGTGGGGTCTTCAAGTGATTTTGTAACAGAAACTTCCAGGAAGGTGCAGCCATCCTTTCCACAAGATACTGGATCATTTTCTACCGAAACTTTGGCTCACAGGCCCTCACAGACTCTTATCTGTGATTACAGACATCGTAAATTTTTGATCGTACTTCTGTAGAATCCATTGCATGCCTGGAGTTGTCAGCTTGCTTCTTACGCAAGATTTAAGGGGAAAATATTCATTCTAAAGCACATATTTGTATAATAAAGGTTGGGTTTTTTCTATCCACAATCTCTCCAGCTGCCTGAGTTTCACTAGGACATCAGGCTGTCTCCTTAGCATCCACAGCGTATTGAGCTTACTGGATAGGTCTATTGGGAGCATGGGGAACACTGCAGCCTGTCCATTGCTTGCCTAGGCTGGGATGTTTCCTTTTAATGAGGCCCCTTAGTGCAGTCAGGCTCTGAATTACACCCTCTGCTGGGGGAGATGGGGGTTATTCTTTCTTTCCCACTCCGTGGCTTACTTAATTGCCACAGACATTGCACACATTGGTTATATTTATGGCGTTACATTGTGGGTTTTTTTCTCTTTTTATTTTAACCTTGAATGAAAGCAATAAATTGTCTGCAATACCAAATATATATATATATATATATATATATATTAAAGTCTGTGCTACCTTGCCAGCCTATATGGCCATAGAGACTCCCAGGCAATAGCAGTGTGACTGCTGGCATGGGGGATGTTTTACTTCCCTAAATTGAGCTCCTGCTCTGTGTAGGCTTCTCTAGAAGGTGGTCTTCATGGACTGCAGCCAGAGCAGCTTAGTTTGACAAGTATCCCCCCAGCCGTCCTTATCTCTGATATCACCAGTATCTCTAGAACTGCTGTCTACATGTCCATTGTTTGGGAAGGGGAGGATTAGCCTTAATTGGAAATCAGCTTTGTCACAGTGACCGCATTTGGAAGTCAGTCAAATTTTTTAATAGGTCTGGCTTGTAATTTTTATAATTCCCAGTATTAGAGTGAACACATTTAACTAACGTCACATTTAGGCTAGATTCCATTGCGTTAAGATTTAATTTTAACTCTGAGGAAAATGGATGGTGGAGTCACAGTGTTGAGAACTTGTGACAAGATGGCTGCTGTAAATGCTAAACTAATATGTGTCCTAATTTTCTTTAAACTCCTAAAATAATTCAGACTAATAGAAAAAATTAAAATATTCATTTGGTATTTAACCAAAAAGAAACTTTTGGAAAGACAGTGAGTCCTGCATGAAGTATAAAAAGGAACTTATGCATGCATATCTATTTAATTGATGCAACAGTCTCTGTGCTCCACTGTCATTGCAACACTAAGAGGAAAGTTTTTTGTGGTCCAGTTGTGTTTCTGTAGTTTATAGTTCAACTATAGACTTCTGACAGGTGAAGGGTGAGAAACTTGTCAGTATACTGATTGTCACAGGAGGTTCTTTACTGTAACGTTTGTAAATTCTTGTGTATCACTTTTTTTTTACATGGGAAGCAGCTCTGACAATCTAGACTGTCTCCACTCAGTGGCTGAAGGGATATTTTGGTTTGGTTTGGTTTGGGTGTTTTTTAGCTGGATTTAGCTTTGTACTGAGAATTCCAGGGAGAACAAAAAGATGTTACATATTTGACAAAACAAAGACTTTCCAGACTTCTGTTGGAACCTAAACTTCTATTCTTGATTGAGAATGCTCTAATAAAAGTGATAGGTCTGGTAGGTGCTGCCATAGCTGTGACATGAATATAGAAACCCAACGTTCATTTGGTCTGTAAAACTGCCTGCCAGGAGTGATGCACCAGCAGTGGGGCTTCTGACTGCTGGCTGTGGGTGTGCTTTGGGCTTTTGTTCCACTGACTACTGGCTTAAATTACTCTTCTAAGTAGGTTAAATTGACATGTTTTGTTTGGTTTTTAAATGTTAGTTCTGTAAAGAGCTCGGATAATATTGTTGTATGACCAAATAACTCTCCCTAGAGACAAAAATATTGATGTGACAAAACCACGTTTAAAGAATGACTGTCTGGCCCTCCCTCCCGTTTGAACATAAGTTGATGTCAAAGTCAATGAAACGTAAATTTGCTCCAATGCAGTTTAACAATTATATAACTTGCATCCTGCATCAATCTGCCAATTGCAGGAAGGTGAAGGAAAATGGATTCATAAGAAACACTTTCTAGGCTTCAGATTTATAATTGCAGTGGTTAGAGGAAACTTTGGTGTTTCTGTTGTTTACATTTGTTTCCTTAAATCTTCTGGATAATATTACTCATGTACTATCATCAAACAGGCTTTTTCTTTTAGAGTCATTATTTTTTCTGTTGTTTCAATGTGTTGTGCCAGGATTGCTGCAGTTAGCTCAAGCAACAGGTGGTTTTATGACAACTGAGTGCGTTGGTGGTTAGATGTGTATTTGAGAAAATATTCATAAATTAACATATGCAAAATTTTGGGGCTTAAAGTATTTTCATTGCCAGAAAGAAACCACACTTGATTTTCTAGATATGAATTAAATCTTCTTGTCCTAATGATACATTTGCATTCACAGAACTTCTTAAGTTTAGTAAAAGTTACTATTCCACTTCATAGTAGAAAAACTAAAATATTTCAAGTATTTCTAGAATCTAGATGGATCTTAGTAAAATTACTAATTTGGCTTTGTTTAAAAACAATACCAGAAACAGACCTATGGTATAGCATAGCTTTGATGTAGAAGTTCTGTAGATAGAAAAATTCTCTTTAAGAGCATCAAAAATAGTAATGATATTTTGACATCCATTTATTCCAGTAATTGTTGCCAGTACTTGTGTTTGGGGAAAGGTGCCTGTACTCAGTTTTCTGCTTGCTGAAGAGTTTGAAGAAGTTTGTGATGAAATACTACTGACTCTTATCTCTGCGGACTGGCCGTGCGTCTGTACTGTGCACACACAGATGCAGGAGGACTCAACTAATCTGTTGCTATTGCATTGCTGCTCCCTCAGCTGCTGGGCTACAGCGAGAAGCCTGTGAACCTGCAGATGTTCATCGGCACAGCTGACGATCGCTACCTGCGGCCCCACGCCTTCTACCAGGTGCACCGCATCACCGGCAAGACCGTCGCCACCGCCAGCCAGGAGATCATCATTGCCAGCACTAAAGTTCTGGAAATCCCACTTCTTCCCGAAAATAACATGTCAGCCAGGTACATCACAGCATGAGTCAGCCGTTTGGTTGCTAGGTGTCGTTTCTATTTTCTTTGTTTGTGTAAAGGTAAAAGAAAAATCTTGTAAAATTAGCAAATCCAGATCACGACGAAGAGACGCATCTCTTAAAGCAAGGCAGTGTGTAGACAGTCAGAAGTAAAGGAGCAGAGAGGCAGGGAAGGTCTCGTGCATACATGTTACTTGATTGAGGTTGTGTGTCTCATGAATAATTGCCAACTGTTTGGAATGGCAGCTGGGATTTGATTGGTACACTTTGTCTTTCTCTAGTCTTTCCTAAGCCAGAACTAAATATTGGTCTCTTGCTCCTTGTAAATTATGTTTACTATGTTAAATAACTCACTGTGAAGGTTAAAGAGTGTGCAATAACAAATAATCTTTCAAAGGTTCAAAAAAGCAGCAGCTGGACATTTACAAGACAAAACATTTCACCAGTGCTTGCTGCCGTTTCCACCCTAAGAGTTCTTTTAATCTCAGACATTTAAAATAGCACTTGAGATACCATAATGTGGGGGGAAAATGGAACAGCTTAATTCTTTTACAAAACAAAGGCTATTGAGTGTGGACTTTGGCAATAGTTTGATTGATTTTCATCCATTTCTCTTGTGATCCATCCGTCCATCCTCTCCTATTTCCAGTATCGATTGTGCTGGTATTTTGAAACTGCGCAATTCAGACATAGAGCTCCGGAAAGGAGAGACAGATATTGGAAGAAAGAACACCAGAGTGCGCCTTGTGTTCCGTGTTCACATCCCACAGCCCAGTGGAAAAGTCTTATCTCTGCAGACTGCTTCCATACCTGTTGAATGCTGTAAGATTGCTTTAACTATACATCATTTATACTCATGTTGTCTGCATGTGTCAGTAGCAGTGTCATTCTGACCATATTTATTGCAAGCATTATATAAAACAAGTGTGTAAAAAGCATTGTGTGTGAAGAGCTCAATTACCAAAAAGTAATGTATCTTTAAATAAAGACGTACTTGCCAAGTGGCAGCCTGGAGGTTTAATGGAAAAACAGTGTTTTTAGGCTTTTACCTCACGGTGCAGTCACACAGCAGCCTCCATAGTGCCTGTGTATGAGCAGAGGCAGCTGATAATATTCATTAGAGATAAAGCTAATACCATTTCATTGACAAGAGTCTGTACCATGACTTGTCTCTCTACAGTGTCATCTAGTGAACAGCTGAACTTCTAGAGAGTTCATCTGTTAAATACTGGCAGTAAGGAATCGAGACATGACCTTAATCTCAATTTCTTCTAGAATTCATTTTGTCTAGAAACTACTGAAGTAATTTTTAAGGCAGTACTCCTAAACTAAAAATTTCATTTGCTGTAACACTAGAGATTGTTGGTGTTCATCTCTTCTTGGTGTTTCTTTTCTGTAATTACATAATTTCAAAATAATTTTAAAAACAAAGATAAATCATGCACAAATATGATTTGTGTATGTAAACAGATGGTCATTTTAGTTTTATCCCTGATTCTTTGAGTTAGAATCATAAAATAAATTACACTATGATTAAAATAATAAATAATAATTATTCCCTTAATATTTCTAAAGCTCAACGATCTGCTCAAGAACTTCCTCAGATTGAGAAGTACAGCATCAACAGCTGCTCAGTAAATGGAGGCCATGAAATGGTGGTGACAGGATCCAATTTTCTTCCAGAATCAAAAATTATATTTTTTGAAAAAGGACAAGGTAAATACTGTCTTACTGGGTTCTTTTCACCCAAACACACTACCTGAGCTTGATTTTAAGAAGTAAGGATTTTTAAAAGGAAAAAAAAGTCCCGAGTAGTAATTGGAAAGTTCATTTGGGCATTGATCTGTGTGCTGGTTGGCAATTGTTAATGTAATAGGACTTCTGATTCAGGAAGACTGTTAGAGGGTAACTGACTTGGAATTGTGTGTATTTGAAAGATGCTGTTAACAGATCATACCGTGTATTTTCTCCTTATTTAAAAAAAATGAAAAAGTGAAAATGGGAGCTAATTGAAATGTACTATTTGGCCTTGATGCCATGTTGCATCTGATCTAATCATTGCATAGGAACTGACATCTAAGTTAATGAGATAAATACTTGCTAGAAAACAATAAAACATAAAATTTGAACAGCTTAAGTTATCATTGTTGTGACTTAAGTGTCTGATTTGAACTTTTGGGAAAAGAGTAGCAAAAGAAATTACAAAAAATTTGCGAACGGAGTCCTGTTCTACATCTTACTATTTCCTTACATGTGTAAATAAGAGGTGTGTTATTTTTATTAGCAAAGACAATATATGTTATGTAATAATGTGTTTTGCCATACAACCTGAACACCTTTGGAAGAAGCACAGCTGCTGCTGTAGTTCCCTGGTTACCTGTAACAACTCCCAGTGGCAGAGAGAGCCGAGTGCTCAGTTCAGGCTGTGGGTTATGCCAGGTCAGAGCAGAGGGAGCTGCCCAGGTGATTGACCCCTCCCAGCTTGGCCAGCAATGAGCACGGGGTCTGTGGGTTCAGGGCACGGAGGCCATGGGCACTGTAACCCATGGGGCAGGGCATGAAGGAGTGGCCTGGGTTATCTCTCATGTGCTGACTCAGCCTCTGAGCCATCAGCATGTTTGTTTGAATAACCACAAGTGGTGGCAGTAGTTTAACTGCCCTTCAAAAAGGTTGTCAGAAAAATGAGGGAAAAATCCTTCTGTACACAGCACACACAGCTTCCTTTGAAGCTCAGCCTGCCTGGATGGGATGAGCACGCTGGGTTCAAATGCAGGGCCCTGCACAACAGGCAACAGGATGTTGAGTTGAAACTCCTAAAGCATCTCTATACTTTGTTTACAATGTGTGTCTGTCAGTTTAACAGCCTCTCCGTGATTGAAAATAAATCCACTTTTATATTAAGTATTTAAGTGTTTCTAAGATGAATTATTAAAGTGTTAAGAAAATGCTTTTTGCTTGAATTATTTGTAAATTTCTCTCAACAGATGGACGACCTCAGTGGGAGGTAGAAGGGAAAATAATTAGGGAAAAGTGTCAAGGGGTGAGAAACAATTTTTATTACTTTAGAAAGCTTATTTTTAAAAAATGTGAAAATAGACATTTTCATTGTTGTCCTGAAATTTAGACTTAATTTATTAAAGCAATTAGATGACTGGCTAGTTCAACAGACAATTGGAGTCTTCTGAATTGGCTTAATATGATAAAGTAGCCATTAAAATTATGCTTTGAAGGAACTGGGAATAACATGCTTGTTGTGAAAGCAATGAAAAAATAACTTTAAAAAAGGGAAACTTAAGATAATTTTGCTAACATAACAAATTACTTCCAGTGCATTTCAATTTTTTTAAAAAGCTTAATGATCCAAAATGCATGTCTTTGACTGCTAGAGGGTTTTCTTGTGCTCTGGCAGATAAGCAAAGCATCCTTTAGATGATATGTCTAATTAATTAAAGCATTATCTTCAGAGCACTTATGTTTAAAAGAAGATAAAATTCTCCAAGTAAAAATTTGCTTATAGTACTTTTTACTGTGTAATGTGCATAAACTTGAAGTTTGCCAATTTAAAAATACTAGGGTGCTTTAGTTTTACAATAAGTGTTTCAGTTTTTCTGTAATTAATAGTTTAATTTGCATTTCATGTGTAAAACTTCTTTGTTTCAACTTTCCTATAGGCAAACATCATACTTGAAGTTCCTCCGTACCATAACAAAACCATCACAGCTGCAGTTCAGGTGCAGTTTTATCTCTGCAATGGCAAGAGGAAAAAAAGCCAATCTCAACGTTTTACTTATACACCAGGTATCAAATGAAAAATACAAAAGTGGCATTTTATTTTTGTTTTTTAAACAGACATACAGAAGTACTCTAGACAGTCCTGTCCTTTGACAGGTACATAAGATTAGCTTCTAATTGTTTGCAAAACAGTTCTAAAGCTTGTCTTATTAAAAAGCTGAAATATAAAGTAATAAGCTCCAGTATTGTGACTACAGCCTATTATTTCTTCATTACACTTTCCACTGAATAATTTTTGCATTCTACTTTTTTTGAGAATGATGATGAATTGCAGAAGCTGCTCTTTAAATAACCCTGGTGCTGACATGGAGGATAGTGAGATCACAGAACAGATTCATGCATTTTTTTCCCCACTCTCAAATGTACGAAAAAGCCCAAACAAACAGATTTATGTACAAGGAAGGTCACGATACTTTTCCCCCAGCTCTGGACACATTGCAGCTTAGTGAGACAAATCAGTTTGTAGCTTAGCCAGAAATAAAAACAGGACATGTTAACTGCAGATGTAGTTAAAACAGCCTATTCCCTCCCATTTGGGAGAGCTTACCCAAGACATGCAATGCCTGCTCCTTTCTTGCCACTTACTTTCTTTCCCTTTAAGAGCTGTGTGCTCATTTGGAGCAGTCAGAATTCCCCAAGGTACCAGTGATGGTGGGAACCCTTTGGCACTGCTTGGAGCACTTGAAGTCAGATATCTGAAGGAGTTGGATATGGATATTAGTATAAACTTCTGAAAACTTACGTGTATGCTGACAAAGCCAACTTCCATTAGTTAACATAATTTAAAATAAGCTGTGTTCATTTGTTGTGCTCTACAATTACCTACTTTTTAAATTTAGGCAGTGTTACTGAAGTGTCTGGTACACCAAGTACACATTAACTGTGTTATCAGATTTCTGTGGTATTTGTCAACTGTCTTTCAAGAATATCAACTCCTAAGATAGTTACACATCTTAAACTATATTTTCATTTGAAATATCTCTTTTTTAATTATTTAAATGGTGGAATGAAGCAATGACAGTTGCTACTTAAAGAAGAAGCAAGTTTAGTTGTAACTGCAGCTCTTATTACACAAGCACTTAAAACACTCTATATGTATTACAGTTTATTTGACTGTAATATTTAGTTAACTGTATTTTATAAAGTAGTAATTGAGCACTTAAGTGTTAGCATTTTTCTACTTAAGATCAGTATCGTGTCCTGAGCCTACCAATAGTTTAAAAAAATAAACCTGTAACTGTGAAAGTGTGTCAGTTTATAGCTCTGTTGTAAGGGCAGTTGTTGCCATCACTGAATTTGGGGGCTGTGCTTAAAGAGCTGCTGTAATTGAAGTGCACTACTCAAACTAGTGTATGTGTTGCCAAAGTTCAACTGTAGTTGTGATCAGAGGCTAAGGAAAGTCTGAAACCTGCTTAAAATTTCCTTCACCTTTTCCTAGTACTTGATACTGAACTCTCATCTGCCTATTTTCAGTGGTGCCCAGCAGCAGCTCCCCAACTCTGGTGTTGAGGACGTCCATTAGATGAACTGAACTTTCTCTGGCTAGGTTGCAAATGTCTTTAAAAACACACATTGCATAGGAAGGAGTGCTGGAAGGGAAGATACTTGCTCTTGAATACCTGCTGGGAGAGTTGTTCTGGCTTTTCAGGGTTGATACAGCAGGCGTAAAATCAAAGAAGGAGAGCAACAGAAGGGAAATTGGAACAACAACAACAGTGCTATCGTGGTTGTTAAACGGCAGTTAGTGTGTAGTTGTCACAGGAGACAGATGGGCTGGAATTGTAAAACTGTTTTACTTTTTCCAGTGATAATGAAGCAAGAGCACAGAGATGAGGTGGATTTGTCTGCTGTTCCGTCCTTGGCCCTGCCGCACACAGGCACTGTCCAGGGCCTGCACTCGATGCGAACCCAGCTGCCTTCACCAGAGCAAGGGCACCCCCATGACAGTGTGCTGTCTACGTCACCCAGGAGCCTCGTGTGTCCTGTTCAGCCACCCTACACGGCCATGGTGACCTCTGCAGTGTCACACCTGCCACATATGCAGGGCAGAAACCTTAGTCCAAGTGAAGAGTGTCATGTTTTGCCTCCTGCTGTGGTTCAGTCTTTTCAGGTAACATCAGCACCTCCTGTGAGGCCCTCCTACCAGCCTATGCAGTCTAACGATGTGTACAATGGACAGCCAGGTCTTCCTATGAACTCTGCCTCCAGCCAAGCGTTTGATGCGATTTCATTTCCACAAGACACAGCTGTACCTCATTTGCTAAATCTTAACTGCCAAGCTCTACCACCGATGCAGTTCCATTCTTCAAATCCAGGTTCTGTGGCCGCATCGAGTCCAGCAGGACACCCACTGGCGCACGCGGCTCACTCAGGACAGTCATCTGCTCACCTGCCATCGCTGGGGTACCACTGCCCGGGCGCTGGGCAGGGCTCCATCCCCTCTGCAATGAGTCGCTCCCTCGGCCAGGCTTCTCCCCAGCTGCAGCAGGTCCCGTACCACTCTCCAAACCCAGCGGCCGCTTCCTCCCCGTCGCCGACAGCTTCCCACCCGCTGGGCCACTCGCCGCTGTCCGGCCCCTCTTCCCCCCAGCTCCGGCCTCTGCCTTACCAATCTCCGAGCTCAGGACCCGCCCCATCGCCGCCGCCCGGGAGCCGCTCGGGGCAGCACTCGCCGCAGGCCGCCAGCCCCGCGCTGGGAGCCCTGGGCACGGTGTCACCCCTGGGGCCTCACCCCCTGTGTGACTCATCTCCCTTTGCGCCCGAGGGGACCGCTGTTCACATCAAACCGGAGCCTGAAGACCGGGAGCTGAATTTTCAAACTATAGGACTACAAGACATCACTCTAGATGATGGTAAGTGGATGTAATATTTCAATACTGGGGTATAATCTGCATTAAACTGCAGAGTGGGTGTGGGAGGGGTTTTTTTGTTTAGAACACACTGCTCTTCATAGAGGGAAATTTATATCATCAGAATGGAGTCATATTTTTGTGTCCAAAGCAACAACTTATTTAAAAGTAATTATATCAGCTGTTAATAGGTAGTTATACAATTCAACCATTTTAGTCCAATTTTCCCACAGATTTTGGGTTTGTCATAAAACAAGGCTTGAGAATCAACTCCTACACATTGACACCTTACATTTAAGAAAGTAATTTGAAGCCTTTTCTGATTGTCTCATTGATATGTTTCAGTGAAACTTCTAATAAGATATCTGAGTTGCATCGATGTAGTTTGGAGTCTTGTTTCTTGGAGTTGTTGCAGTTCCTGAAGGGCAGGCTGGTGTGTTGATAATCTCTCACATGCATTTTGGCACTGTCTTGGTCTCCTCGCAGACATTCTGTAGACACCTGTCATCATTCAGCACCTCTGCTCGCAGTGGCTGTTTGCTTTCTCCACTCTGGCTACTTTTTTGAGAAATTCACTTGTTTAACATAAACAGAACAAGGACATTCTAATGCTAAAGGCCAGACTATGAAGGACTGTACTTTAAATACTTGGACAGTGTAATTTATAAAATTTTCCAACTAAGTGAAGAAAGAAAAATATCAGATCCTAAATATCAGACTATTTAAGGTGTAGATGAAAAGCAATTTAAAGAACATGTCAGGCTAATAAGACTGGAAGAAGAGAAGGTCTGGCCGTAAAAGTTGTGTAAAATGTGTTCTGTTTTGATGAAGGGAATTGTATCAGTGTCTCTTTCCTGAAGGAGCCTTAAATGTTGTGGTTTGGGATTTTTTTAACCAACCCTGGTAATTACTTGATTGCATCAGCAGTAGTGTAAAGACTTAAGTGTAGGCCATCTGTTAAATACCTGTGTCAGTCCAGCTCCTTGCATAAATGGAGCTTTGCTATTGTTACCTCCAGACAGTAGTAAAAAAAATTAGTAAGAAATGTCTTTAAAGATGTGGCATAGTAGGAATAAAATGAGAGAAACCAATCTAGTTGGGCGTTCAGTTCAATGGCCTCCTTAATTAAACAAAGCTCTCCTTTTAGAAACACTATTTATCAATCAACTTAAGTTTATTTAGCAAGGAAGGAAGAGACTGATTCTGTCAGGGATTTGCTGAGAGGAGAAAAGCAAGGCTTTATGAAACAGCATGCATCAAAAAAATGGTATTTTCTACTTCTGTATAGAGAAGTGAGAAAGAAATCTAATGTTTCAAGAAGTGTCAGGTTAGAACATACCTTTTTCTCATCCTTCTTCCCTCTACACCCACAAAAAAAAGATGTAAAAACAAATAAAATACAACTAAATACTGTCGTTAGACTGTTCACAATGTTAGCGGAGGTGTTTAGCATTTATAAGCATCTTGGCAATTTTATAATAGTTCAGAAATTAAAATGAATGCACAATATAAAGGGAGGCAGGGTTTTTCTCTACATCATAAATATTTGTTGCTTTTAGATACTGTTTCCTTTGCTTAACACTGAACTTACTGACTTGCTGCTGTGCTGACAAAGACATGGAATCACAGGAAAAACTGTGGAAGCCCCACTGAAAGTGTGGTCACTTGCTGATGGCTTAGAGTACAATGAAAATGAGAGTCAAATGGCCACAGCTTTATTAACTTCTTTTTCTAAATGACTGTTACAGAAAATTAAAGAAGTTCTGGTAACTGCTGATTAAACAGCACACTTCATATATGGAAAATTGAACATGGATTTAAATGTTGAACTTGCCCTTGGCAACAACACTGGGTTTGTGAGCAGATTTCTGCCCTTCCCTTCCGTGTTGCTGCCGTGCAATGATTTCCTGGGGCTTGGGTTTGGGGCTTGTTTGTGTTTCCCATCTGCAAATACAAATCAGATGTCGAACATGAAACCTGCTGTTCCAAAAGTCTGGAAGGGCACAGTGACAAGGAGCAAAGCTGCTCAGTTCTCTCAATGTGCATGAATACTTCCTGTGCTTAATCAGCTTTAAGGGGAAAAAGCCATGTTTAGACAAGAATACTTTTTTCAATAATTTATCTAACATATTCCTCTGGTTTAAAAAATAATTTTAAAATTTCCCTTTCATGTATAATTGAATTTTAGTTTCTGTGCAAATAGATCCAGGCACAAATAGCAAATAGGTTATTCTACAATAATGTTATAAGAATTAAGGAAAAATATCCAAACATAATTATGTACATAAAATGAGTGTTGATACAGTATGTTCTCCCAGCTAATACATCAAACCTGAAAGCTCTACTTAGTTGGAAAATAGGTTTCTGAGGCTTACCAATTAAGGTAAATAAACCTCTCAAAATAAAACACTAAGGCAAAGCCAATTGAAAATTCTTTAAATCATGTCTGGATTACTGGCCTTAAATATTTAAATCAGTAGTCTTAAAATAAACAAAAATCTCAGAGCATCAATTATCTTCTTTCCTTTAACTAATGTACACTGTTTCAATATTAAAATAGTAGATATTTCTTTGCCAAGAAAATAAAATATTTCAGGAAATATTTTACAAAATTTCAGTGTAGTATAGAAGTGCCTACCCTATGACAAAGTTAATCCCAGAATTACTGTGTATCTTGACAGAATAGGATTTAAAATACTTTAGAAACAAAATCCCTACAAAAAAACCATCACAGAACTGGGAAACCCCACCCTATCTCCAGAAGTGGCAGTCTGGATAATAGTTACACAAATTTATTTAAGTTTATTTAAGACCTCTAGAAGTGAATCTTACTGCCTCTTCAGCCAACATTCAGGTGTTTTCTCAAAAACACACCAAAAACCTTCCAAATCCAGTACATAATACAAAACTGCTTCATCTATCAGTGCTCAGGTCAAGAGCATCTGGATCAGTCTTGATCCAGCATCTCCTGGGAAGTGTAACACATTTCCAGCTTCCCTGCAAAGTCCAAGGTGTTTGCCAATGACCAGATGGAGAATCTTTTTAAATTTTCTTGTATTCCTTTGCCCTTGCCTGGGCTCTGTTCAGACTGTGACTGAACACAGGTTACACAATGTAAAGGCAGATTCTGCCCCTGCCTCTCTGCACAAAGGACACTTCTTTCCTTTCTTTCCCCCCACACTAAAGTTTGTGTGGCTCTTCATTATCTTGTTTTTCAGCAGGAGCGTGTTGCTATCCTTAGGCTTTTCTAATCTCCACCTTGAATTTGCTTTTATGTTTTGTTTCCCCTCTTCACATCCTTCCTTCCCTACAGGAAACACTTTCTAATTCACTTGAAACAGGGGATCAAAATGCATGAGGACACATAGATATGCAATTCAAATTATAATACAAAAAATATTTGAAACATAACACAAATTCAAAGTAATATTGTATGCTACTACTTTAAAAGCTGAAAAAACTTCTCTCTTCTGCTTAGGTTTTTTGCAATAGTCAGGCTGCACATGCTCCTAAACTTTCAGGCTAGAATTAGGTAAAAGCAGTGTCTTCCACTTTTATTTATCCCCTCTACTTTCCTTCCCACCCTGGTGTGTTGGACCTTTTTTCCCTTAACATCTCTCAGCAAGTCGGCCCTCTGGCCAACACCTCAGGTTAACATTTCCCTGGATAGACAGTGGAATGTTTAGGGCTGCAAATAGATGTAAGCAAGGCTGCTGAAGTGACAGGAAACAGGCAGCTGATCATTTCTGTCCTTTCCCATATCCGTCATCCATGCTGTGCTCTGCTGCACACTCATCTAATAAAGTTTCTTCCCCACTTGAAAGAAACACTACTCAAAGTTAGACTCAGTCTTGTTATATGATGAGGCCTTAATAATTTCCACCCCCTCTGTTTTTAAAAAGTGCTCCTAATGTGGTGGTTTACCTATTCCCACTGTCAAGTTTTAGGTTTAAAACTGTTCCAATGCTGTTGATCTCAAACTGAATCTTTGTGGTTTACAGTTTAGGAAGGAGTTTAGCTTGAATTTTGTAGCTTTCTACAGTGATGAGATTTCTAACATGTACACCTGTATTTAACTGTTTTTAAGGTATTATGTTTCGCTGTATTCAGCAAATCAGGATGACCTTCTACTAATCCTCTTACATTTTGTTGCTCATTGCATCTCCATTACATAAAGCTGGAGATTAGAAAATCCAGTATGTGCATTTACTATAAATCATATCTAGAAATCCCCTAAGCACTTTGTGTATATAAAGCAGTAAGTCTGATTTGTCAAACACATTCCGTGTAGAATTCTAAGCCATTAACATTCATTCATTTTAATAGTTCTGTGATAACTCTAGCTGATAAATTCTCTTGCTGAGAAGCTCAGATTATTCTGATCTTGGCTAGATGACTTGTACGTCTTTGCAGGCAGCATTTTTTACTGTAGCTTCAGCTTAATTTCTGGAGAATCAAAGTAGTGACTAATAAGAAAGTATTGGAGAAAGACTACACTTTGTATTTCTGTCTATATTAAAACTTACCCATTAACAGATCAGCGTTAATTAAGGCAGCATCTTGCAATTGAATGTCTGCAGAAATACAGAAAGTACTGAGTGCTGGACTCTGGTGTAATGTGGAGGAGAGCAGCTCAAAAATCTCTTATCTTGCTGCTGCTGCTCAAACTTGAGATGTATATCTCATATCCAAGATGTTTTTGTTGTCTTCCGAGTACAGAACAAAATGCTGCACCTTGCAGTGTGCCCAGCAAGGCTAAGGACTGTAATCTACATTGTGCCTGGAACTTTCAGAACAATCCTGCTGATAAAAGGCATTCTGAAAACTATACTAGTGTAAATTGTTTTGTAAAGTCGTGTTCTAACTCCTCCTTTCTTAGTATTCTGGTTATTAAATCTGTATTGTCAAGCAGTATACGACAGCAGTAAAAAGCAGTCCTGCAGTGAGGTGTTGAGGTGATAAGGCCGGACCTGAAATGTGTTGAAAGAGAATGTAAATTTACTTTGAGAAATGTGTGTTTTGAACGAAATAAAGATCCAGACCGAGCAGTGGTTTAAAAGCTGAAGGGTGGAGCTTGAAATGTTATGCATCAGGGATTGTCAGCATGGCATGTGTGACTGGTTTGGTCTCTAACCAGCACAATCAACTGGCTGCTCCAGCACAGCAGATGGAGGGTTAATTATAGCCGGGCAGCAGCTTCTTCTCTTTTTTTTTTTTGTGGGGGGGGAAAGTTGACATTGTATTACTTTCTGGTCATGTGGAGTCAAAACCAGGCTAAATATACTGCACTAAGCAATGTGGAATGTGACGTATAAATTCAGCTGATAGAGTTCTGTCTGGAGCTGACAGAAGGTGTATGTCTGAGGAAGTGTGTGCTGCAGTCTGTCCATAGTGTTCCTTGAGGTTTGCTGATCCTTGTTGCCTCTGTCGAGAGAGCAATTCACTCATCTGTCCACTAAAACATACAAATGTATCAAACTTCTTTTTGAAAAGCATATTTAAAAAACTCCACTCTGTGCTACTCACTGAAGCAGCACTGCAGACAGTCACGCGTTCTAGAATGTTTTGGGAGATTCACTTTTCTAAAACCAGTACGTCTAGGTTATGTCCCACAGCCCACACATCCTGCTTCAGTTCAGCAGCAGTAAAGGATACACTGGCTAAACTTTTAATCAGATAGTGCTATAAAAACAGGAAGTTAATTGACTCCTGTAGCAAGAGATCCTGAAAACCAAATGGAATGACTCCAGTAGCTCTCTGGTCTGCCTGTATCCATAATAGAACTCTAAGTTGACTTTTTGCTTTGACCTGAGCCAGGTGCTGATAATTGAGGGTTTAAAGCTTTTCTTAACCTTTCTTTACTTAAAGACCAAGTCAGGACAAAGAGGTCATTCAAAAAAGTATGAATTTTTGATCAGTTAAACAGGTCTACCAGATGTCATTTTTCTTTATTTTTGTTTCAACGGAATAGTTTTCATTTTGGCTTTATATTATTTGCATACAGAAGGCATTTTAGTAGTGCTTAAGGAAGTAAAAAGCTTTCTCAAATGTTTAGGAAATTACAAAGTAGAAAGGTATTTTTAATGTATATTTTTCTGGTACCTCAAGTTCTGTCTGATGTGTGTGTGTTGAACAAAATCTTTCTGCTGTATCACACACTTGGCAAGGCTGTTGCTTTATGTCCCACATTTCCCAAACAAGAAGCAGTGTGTGCCTGAGGGCAATGCATGCTCTGTCCCAGAAGGTGCTGGCTGCAGACGTGTGCTGTGCATGACACAATTTGTCAGGGATTGATAAAAGCAACCACTCACCGCTGTCAGCAGCTTTGGAAGCACACAGGAGAACCTCAGGATCTTGCTAAGTATGAAACTAATTAGAAAAATTGCTTAGAATCATATTTCCCTGCCAGAGTGACATAGAATCCTTACTGTATAAGCTATGCTGTCTTTATTGTGCAGAGGCTGTTGCTTTATGAGCTAATGACCTCCACTGTTCTCTCTGGAGGCTTTTTGTCAGTGTTTGTTGTCTGGTCTTTTGAAAGCTTCACCTTTTTAAAGAGGGCTGCTGGTAAAAATTAATTTGTTTCATCACAAGGCAGTTTCCTGCCTATCTTCCTGGATTCATTAGATCTTTATTTAAATATCACTTTCTTGCTGCTTCTGCCATAATTGATGGGGTAGTATGTTCTTATCTCCTATTATTTGACAAGAATTTGTCCTTAATTTATTCCTTTCCTTCACAATGACAGTGGATATTTTCATTGAAACCCAGATAATGCTTTCCACTTCCCATTTAAACACATGTAACTTTACACTTTGAACAATTAAGCATAAGAAGTCATCCAAAGAGGTAATTTGAGCTGCTTGAATTTCAGGAGGAAGTAAGAGTAGATTCCATTGTTCTCCCAGGAGTCATCCCTAATCAGGGCTTAGAAACCATGCTGGCCAAATAAGTGTGTGCCTCTATCCAGCAGGCACAAATTAGCCAGGGTCCAGAGTAATTTTGTTAATTGTGTTAAAACCTAATTTACTAAACTTGCAACCCTGTCTCAGGGAAGAAAAGAGCCCAAATCCAACCCTGTTGTAAGCTCTGCATAGCCACTAATCCCAACTGAATAAACACACACTTGTTGGTTAAAGTAATGAATACACTATTTGACATTGATTTTTCCTCTAGGAAAAGCAGTTCCATAAAATGCAGCTCTGCACTACCTGCAGGGTTTCTCACATGGCCCTGGTCTGAGGGAGCCACCTGTGCCAAGGTAACCCTTGGTGCTCTGGCCCTTGGAGCTGTGTGTGGCCTGACTGCAGAGCAGGGCCTTGGGCACAGTGTGCAGGGGGACAGCAAAGGGGAGCCAGCAGCTGTGAGCAGCAGCAGCTCCTGTTTGGAGAGAGGGAAAATGGCAGTAACAACTTTGTCTACGAGGACTCCTTTGCCTACCCTGGAGCTGCTGTGAAGGGCCACAAGTGCTTCTAATTTGACCACAGTAAGTAAAGCAAATTCAGAAAACTGCAGGAAGAATGTTCTAAACTAACACAAACACTAAAATCAAATTTAAGTGATTTAAATTCATGATGATACAACTAGGCAGACATCCAAAACTATTAACCATTACCTTTATGGCTCTGGGTGCTAAATGAAAAGTAATTAAACATACAAGAAAAGTGATACTGTTTTTAATAGGCACTCTGATAAGTTATAAATAGTTACTTGTATCACATATGCAGTCCTCGTGAATGAAACTGGGTATTTAAATTCAGTGCTATTAAAAGAAAAATGAAAATCACTTCCTGGTTGAGTGAACTGTAACTTCTTGGTTTAGTCCAGTCAGTAGTTATGTCTGTCTTCTTCTCTGACACAGACAGTTTTATCTCTGACCTGGAATACCAGCCATCAGGTTCAACAGAGAAATGGACTCAACATTCAGCACTCATGTCCAACTCCTATGTGGAAAATCTAGAGGGTGAGTCTGCTTACTGAAATGCTTCAATGTTTGAAATTGGAGCACGAAGGAAAGGGGAAAGTGCTCTAAGAGTTTTAAGAGCTACCAAATGAAAAGCACTGTGTAATACTGAAGTATTGCTATAACTGGACACCTGTGTATTCTGAAATAGTCAGAAATTCAGCATTTATGAACCAGGTGTACATTCATTCAGTAAAAACCTCCACTGAAAGTATACAGAGCTGCCACAGAACTTCCTGAGTGCTGTAGGATCTAGTAAAACAGCAGAAGAGGATATGAAAATCTTATGCCAAATATGGGCAAGGTAGAAGAGTGGCCCGATCAGTTAACTGAGACATTTGGAATGTTTCTCTTTTTAAAAAAGATGAAGCAATGTCAATTTAAATAGATGGAATACAGTGGTGTGCACCACCAGTCTGAGTATTAGGAATACAGGTTCATAACTAGATTTAGAGTTGAATGTGTACTATTATTGGGAAAGAATATCTGAATTTATTATTTCAGCTTTTTCATTTCACATATAAGCAAGATAATTGTGCACTATGACTCTTCTGAATACTAACGATTTTAGAAATTGTTGCATGGTATATTGGTCTTGTTTGTGTTTAGACGTCAGTGTTTTTCACTTTATTGCAAACATGCCTAAAATGCTGAAGAACTATACTGTCCCTTTTTTTTCAATATATGTACATATACAAATATAAACACTTACAACGCATTCTACTTTCTCCATAGATTTTAAAAGGGTAATACCTGTAAATGTATGGCAGATTTGGTAACAGTAAAATAAACAAGCTCTTCATAAAACTTTCACACAATTAGTGTATAGACTGATCTTAAATTTGCCTGTGAAGCTGAACTTAATCACACTGGTCTTTTGCCATCTTCCAAGAAACTTAATTCTGCTTTCCTTACTTACCAAAATATTATTAGTAAGGTAAGTAGGCCCTATTCAGAATGGCAAAGCCAGGGAAAGGACTGTACACCAAGCTGACATTCCTGTGTCTTGAAAGAGCAAATCAATTAGTAAAATACAAGTTGTAACTTAGATTATTTCAGTGTTTTACACTATTCTGTGCAACTCAGAATCTGGTACATTCAGAATAATGGTTTGAAGAGCAGGAGTTCTTGAAAAATGAAAATTCAGGCTAATAATAACTCCCAAAATACCAGTGTCATCAACTGAAAAATAACACACAGGATGGGAACCCCCAGCCTTAGGCCTGTGAAATGTACACTGACCAGGCCCTTGAATAGGAAGCCCAGATCCAGAGAGAAACACGTTTACACACAAATGTTAGCATGTGACAAATGCAATTGAGAAACATGGCATTTTTAAAACTAAAATAATGAGTATTTTATGAGTATATTGCCAAATAATGAGTATTTGGCATAATGTAGTGTGGTGTTAATACAAGAGATAGGTTTACACAGGAAAGTAGGATGGTTTTGTAGCTTGAAGAACACTTAGTGTCAAATCAGACAAGCTAACTGCTAGTACAGAATTCTTACAGAGCCAACTTTCAGGCTTAAATGAGGAAGAGTACAGCTTCTAAGTTATACTGCTGAAGAGGAAAGCAACTGTGACTGTAGCATGTGCAGGAGATCAGAACATCTACAAAGGCAGGAAGTAACTAATGGAATACTTGAGTCATCCTTTGTAGAAGGGATAAGTGTGATGACTGCTTCGGGGAGTACCAAGCCATGAGGAGAACCCACAAGGGGAAATAATCTCTTTATTTGGTTGAAAGGAGCATACAGAAACTGCTTGAAAAAATAAAATCATCATTTTGTTTTGTAGCAGTTTCAGCATTACAGGCTGTGACAAACTTGAGAAGACAAACTGTAGGAAAACAACCATGCCTATGAAGATATAATAGGTGGTCTGAAGGGTCATATAGTTGCAAGCAGTCTGCAGACTATGAAGGTTCATGTTAAGTGTGCAATTCCTCTGCAGCAAGAGTGACTAGAAGCTGCTTCCAAATTCAGGAAACAGAAGAGAACATAAAAACTATTAAGTTAAATGGGAAATGTGACCAACAGGTGACAAATCAGTTGAAATTAGGTAAGTGATCTCAGAAAATTTTGAGTACTGATGTTGACAGTTGAGGAACTAGAGATTCTCATGCCCAAAGTCCTGTGACAGAGAGACATTTTGCAGGACCTGTCTCAAGGTAAGGTGTGAGTAGAAAGGTTTCAGAGCAGATGTTGACAGTGTCTGAAAGAGTAAGCAACAGCTAACTATCAACTTGTAGTGTATGACCTGATGTAGGGCCTGGGTAAATGTGACACTGCTGCTGCTCAGCTATTCAGAAGGGTGAAAACCAAAACCTGTCTAGAAACCTCTACAGGAATATCTTGTGATTAAAGAAAATCAGGTTGTGAAAGAAAAAGTGGAAATTAGAGCAAGGGAAAGAACAAAACGTGTACTCATCATACATACAATGACAACCTTTCTGTTAACTATTCTCATTTAAAGCTGTCTTGAATTTAAAATGGACAATTCTATGAAAACTTGTTCAGTAGTGTTAAAAGTAGTATTGAAAGGGTGAATAAAGACTAGGAATGTCTAGGGAGCAGCAGATAGTAAGAAAATGCTACTCCATAGATGTGGTTTTGTCCCTGATGCCACAGAAGAATTAGATGAATGCCTGTTGTTGGATCTGCTAGAACTCTGCAGCTAGAAAAAGGAATGAGGAGAAAATAGCAAGTATAATAAAATGAGTGGGGGGCACAGAAAAGGTAATAGAAGATACTTCCTGGGAAAGAAATTAGTAAGTGACCACCAAGTACACCTGGGCAAGTTCAGCACATCTAAAAAGCATTGCTGCAAGTATAGGTAGTTGAGCTTTGGAATCTGCTGTCACAGAATGTTGCAGTTGACAGAATTTTGCACAGAGCTTAAACGACCCCAGGGAGAAAAATCCAAATGGGGCCATTTGGTGCAAAAGATACTGTCTCTAACTCAGGAATTCCTTGGGAAAAACACATTTTGGAGGTTGGTGGAACACCCTGGCAAAGCACCCTTGTGTTTTGTATACATCTCTGCCCTTGCCCATTGCAGACCTAGTGGTCTGTAATCTGAACTGGTTTGCTTGTACTTCTCCATGGGGGTTTTCAGGCAGTGTTTTTGACTTAGAAAAACCTAAAATGATTGGTAACTGCCTGTTAAAGAGATTTGCTTGTCCTGTAGAAAGTACAGATGCTGATTGTAGATTAGCAGCTTCCTGCAAGGAAAAAGAGGTTATTTGCATTATTCCCTGAAAAGCTAGGTTCAGCTATTTCCTTTTCCTTTTTTCTTATGTAAAATATATATATGTAGATATACTTCTATTTTCCTTTGTGCTCCATCACAGAATATTTGTCTCTTAGCACAGTGAGAGGGGAAATTAAATACAGAACAATCCAGAAGCATGCTGGTATTTGGTTGACATTTGACTAAAAAAGAGAGTGCCTTTACTTTTGATATTAGAACTTCAAACACCTTAAAAACACCGTAAGAGAGCTTGTTATTCTAAATTGATGGGGTTTTTTTTTTAAATTTTCTCAAAACATTCTGGAATTTGTTATTAGAAGCACCAGCTTTCATGATGAAATGTCATGCTTCATAACACAAGAGCTTTGTTCTTCTGTTCAAATCAGTGAACATGGATCACTTTCTGTAGGTGGGAATTTCTCTGGAGGGGTTGGTCAGTACTGGAACAGCTGATTAGCTCAGCACCCACCGCTCTGGGTGTCACTCACTGCACAAATGGCTGAGCTGTTTGACCTAATTTTAGTTTATCTTAAAACTCTGGCTTGCAAATTGCGAAGTTTGAAGAGCTCGTCCTGACCAGTCTGGCTGTCAGGCACAAGCAGCTGGAGCTGTGGCTTTGTCAGCTGTCCAGTGCAAGCCTTCAGTGACCCAGAGGCAAAACCCTCGGCCTCAGGGGCAGAGGAGGCCTCAGAGCTTCAGCTGCCTCCACTTGTGCAGTGAGCAGGGACTGGAAACAGGCACACAGAGCACAGTGGGAAGTGAAAACAATGGAAAGAACCCAGTCAAACAGAGTAAGTGGTTGCTCTTATTCTACAGTTTGACAGCAGATCCAAAAGTCAGAGCTACTTCTACTCTGTGCCACCCATATTGATGTTAGGATACTGCTTCATTTTTTTGCAGTTTTTAATTTTGTAGGCTGGAGCCTCCATTTGATATTTGGTGCTTTCATAATTCAGTGTGTTGTTCCTTTTTCAATGCAGCATAGAGGGGGAAGAGCAAACAAACAAGGTAAAAATCACAAAAAGGTTTACAATGCAATATTGCAATATCACCAGTATTGACCAGGCCAATCTAATCTGTCTGTAGCAGATTTTTTTCCCCACCAAGTTAACTTCTGTTCTGCACAATCTATTTTTAACTGTGAGTATAAATTTGCCAGCCAGCTTACATTCTAGATGAATACTAAGGGAGGAAAAGGTGAGACTGTTGCAAATAAAGTAACAGCTGAAATTCTGAAATCTGGGAAAACTGCTAAAGAGGTCAATTAAATAGAGAAAAGTTGTTAAAATAATTTCCATTTCACAGCCCAATTTTTAAAAAAAACAAACTATAAAGCTATGTCACATTTTGATCTCTGTCATATCTGACAAACAAGTGCAGTTTCAAAGTGCAGTTATCTGTGTTGTATGGAGGATATGCCACATGTGTACACAGTGTAGTGTGTGCACCCCTCTCTCTCTTCATCTGGTCCAGTCATTATTTCAGGATTAGTGACCTGCAGTGTTAGCACAGAAAACATTTTTTAACGTTTTTTATGTCATCCACTCAGTTGGCACTGATCATCCAGAATGACTTTAGGTGTCAGTAGGTACCAAATGACTGCTAAATATTAGTGAGGCCTCTGTAATGATTTAGTGTGGAAGACGTTTCTGGTTCCTCATGACTTGGGGGGTGAGCAGCGGTCCAGGCTGTGGGACTAGCGGTCAACACCTGGCACCAGAGGTACCAAACAGGCAGGGATTTAACTGGAGGGGGCGGTGGACTGAAAAGCCAAGGTCCTACTTGGCAAAACTGTTCACCACCAGCTAAAGTCTAATGAAATTGGCTCCCTCCAAAGAGGCAACAGAAGTATAAACTACACAACACACATGAACCAGGCAGACAGAGCACAGGGAACCTGAAAAACATCAAGATCTGTGTTACTGAATCCCAAACAAGCTCTGCAGCCTTCCCCTGCAAACTTGTGCAGGAGAAAGGAAATGGTATGAAAGCAAGGCTTAACAAAGCCATGCATGCTGCTTTCCCAGTGTCTAGTTGCTAATGGGATAGCTTTTAAGGTTGAGCAAAAGGAAATATGAAATCTTTCTAGCTGTATTTTTAGGACAGAGTAACCCTTACAGTCCACAGTCAAAACTAGGAGAGGTGGGATAAAGTGTTTATTTAAAAGTAAAGAAATTTTCTTTCGTTTGTAAAGCGTTAGCAGTAGAGCCTGAGCTTGTCCTTTCTCAGAATTAATGAAATTTATTTCTTCTCCCAATTTGTCACCTGAAGAACTTGAGTTTTGCTAGCCAGTATTAGAGAAAATCTGTATTTTTACTCATTAATTAAGTTTTCAGTTTTAATCACAGACTACTACATGTTGTGTGCTTGTCCCTCAGTGGAAGAAGGTGACATGTCATGCATTCAAATAGTGAACTTTGGATTTCTGATTTAGTCTTTAATACAAAAAGGAAAGTGCTGTATGATTTCACCTTCAGCTCTGTACATTTCTGTGCAGGATTTTATCTCTTCTTACTGCCTACTTGATTTACATTTTAAACGGCTTTAATTTATAGCATTCCCCATCAGAAAGACGAGTTCTGATAAAGGTGGTATTACACAAATATTGTATGTGCCATAAAAGATTAGAGACTGATCTGAGCTGCTGCCCTCTGCAAGTTCTGCTTTCTTTGAAGCATTTCTTTTTACCATCATCTGTACCTCCTCTAATCAATGCATACTCTCCTGGAGTTTGCAGGTTCCTCCCCATTCCACGTGTTGGATACAGAGTTTCAGACAGCTGAAATAGACATTTCTGGAAAGTATAAAATAGGAGGGTGTGTTAGTTGGGGGGCCAAGGTCTGTGAAAAAACACCTTGGCCAGACACAGCAGGAAAAGCATTTCTTGAGGCCTGCAAGGTGCTCTGGCAAAACACTGATTTACATACTTATTTTTTTTAAAGCGCACTTGAATACTGGTTGGGTTTATAAATTAGAAATTCCTGCAAAGTCACTGGGACAAGTAAGACTTCTCCACTAGAATTCTGTTGGAATAGAGACATGGTCCTGCATTTGCCTAAGAAATGGCAGATGTTTCTAATGGAAATTCTTGTAAACCAGATAAATCTGTGTTCACCACATGCTAAAAGTGTTGCAAAAAAAAGCACTGAGCTACAAAACAACTTATAAATAAATCAATGATTATTTGGAACAAAGCAACCTGTAGCTTTAATCCTCTACATAATGACTTATGCAGAAGTTTGCCAAATAAAACCCCATGTGACCTGACCGGCTATTGTATTATTGTATTCAGTGTAATGTGTTTTAAGGAAAATGCAGTGCCAATGGCTACGTGCTGTTCAGTTAAACTCCTCTGCCTGTGGGAACTACAAAACATTGCGGGGGAGACCAGATTGTGCTGATGGTGCTAGTACAGATACAGACCAGCTATCAAAACTTAAGGGAAGTAACTGTCTAATAATTTCTAAATACTGAACTTCAAAAAGTTATTTTTAATGTTTTTATTGTACCACTCATGAAGGTTTTAGCAGTACTGAACAGCTGGTGTACTTGATTTGCACAAAGCTACTGTTCAGCAGTGTTCAGTAAGAGATAGAGCTGTTGGAGGTCCTCAGAGCAAATTAATGAATGCCCTGACAAAAGCTGGTGGAGCACAGTTTTTATAACTGATCATTTATATTTTGTTTAAAAAATAAAAAGTGGGGTTTTTTTTAGCAGATGCTTACTTATGCATTGTGATGGCCTAATAAAAATACTTGGGAAAGTGCCCTCCCTGCAACCACATGATTTTCAGTGTAGTAGTGCAGTTAAGTTCATTGAATGACAGGTTTTTTTTAAGCCGAATAAATTGCAAACCTTGCAATGCGTGAGGGAATTGGCTTTTCTGTAGCTCGTGTGTGCTGTTGGAACCTTTGGGCTGCAATACTGTGTGTGTAACAAGCTGTCCTTGCATTTGTGCAGGAGAAAACCATTGCAGGTGATCGACTCTTAGACAACAAACGACTCCTTCATTACACACAGGTCTAGGACCCGGAGGTGCTTTTAAAGTGTTCCCAAGCAAATTAGAAGAATATAGACAAAACTTTTTTTCAGAGTTGGATTTTATATAAATTACACAGACTTCTGCATATTCACAATATTAATACTTTTTCTTTCAGAACCACTTAGGATCCTGCTGCCACAAAGGGCAATGCTCAGGCAGTGCTAGCAAGACGAGGAGAAATTTACACCACCTGTAGATTGATTTTGTTATGCTTCGACCAGACAGGAATGGTTAGTAGGAAGCTAAATCCTGCTATGGAATATTAAGGAAGCGTTAAGAAGGGTGGTGAAGTGCATGAACACTGTTCTTTAAAGTTACCCAACAGAGAACAAAGTAGCAAAAGCCTGGGTTCCAAATCTGTTAAGATTTTCAATAGAAGCAGCTTATTAGCAGAACAAAACGTTCTAAACATAAGAATGGTCCTTAATCAACAAAAGGATCCCGTTAAATGCCTGTTTGTAGAAGGTCCAAGCAAACTCATGCCAATGATTAATAAAAGCCTCTATAATTCAGCATATTCTGTCTTGCTGAGTAAGAGATACTGTAACTTATTGCCACTCAGTCCTGACTGCCTCTAACAATGAAATAATAATTTAGATTTTTGGGTATAATCCAATATTTTTCTAAAATTTGTCATTATTATTTAATGTGATATTTTTCATCTCCATGTAGAATGTTATTTAGTTTTCTTTGATAACATCACCAAGGTTCATTTTTGTAAAATAGATGTTTCTATCACTGCTTTTACACTTAGCCATTAGAATAATAATTTTTGTCATCTTCCAACCTTGATTGTCCTGCAGTCAATTATATAGGATTTAGAATAATTCTCAAAAATTGTCATTTCTTGATAACTCAGGTTAACTTTGTTGCATCTGCAAAGGTGTCCCTCACTTTTAAATAGTGCGAGTTGACTAAACTTTGCTGAAGTTGATGCACATACACACACAAACCGACCTGCATATTAGTCCATCCTAAATCTTCATTATAAAAAAATTGACTGGGAAGATTTAGTTACTGTGGTTTCAGAAATTTAAGTATTCAGAAAACTGGCCCATTAATAGGTATGTAGTATTTTAAAAGAATATTCTATTAACCCAAATCTAAGTTCTGAGGAAGTTCTGTAAGTAGCTTGAAAGAGCCGGGAGTTGTTAGAGTTACTTGTTGTGCCTGTAACACTCCTGAACAGAAGGAGTTCTGTGGGGAAATCTGTATTAATGTGACTTATGCTGTGCCTTTCAGTTACCTGCTTGTCATGAATACTCATGTGCTTATTTTCTTCAAGGGGCTTAGGGAGTCTCCAGCACGGATTATGGCAGGACTCTTTTCTTCCCCCCTCGCTTAACTGTTGCTGAAGCCAGGCTCCTCATTCATCTTCTGTTACGTAACAGCATCAAGGCTTAGCACTGAAAGTATTTCTTTTAAAAGGGTTATACTGATGAGTTCTGCCTTTTGGAAAGCATAAAAACGGTCACTTTTTAATATTTCTTCTTTTTTTTTTATAGTGAATGAGATCATAGGAAGAGATATGTCACAGATCTCAGTGTCACATGGAACAGCAGTGGCCAGCCAGTCTGCACGTACGTGTCCTGGATCTCTGGAGACGCGAATATCGGATGGAATCCAGTAACGGATAAGCTATCGACTCAACATCCATGAAAGCTTCACAGTTTCTCTGAATACTTCTTCATCCTCTTCCTCTTTAGACTTACTGTGCTTCCAACTCTGTGGCCTTTATGAACTGGAACAGTGGATCCTTGCAAAGCCCTTTTAGTGGGTTACATTTTTGATGTAGAGACAGAGCATTTTAATTATAGTTCCTCAGATGCTGTAAAGAGACTTCTTAAAATGGACACACAGAATCTACACCAGATATTTTAACTGTTTTAAAGTTACAAACAAGCTTTGCTTTTTGCTTTTAAATAGAATACTTTTATATTGTAAGTGCTTCAGATGTGTGGAGATGTTAGTTTGCTCTTATGATATTCACAGTCCTGAATGTGGAAAAAGATTTAATGCACATCTTCAGTGTGCTGCTTTCCCTTAGAGGTAGTATAGTTTGTAACTGATGATTTGTAACACCTTTTGGTCATTTTGGAAAGCCTTTAAAGCTTTTATTGTTTAATTCTTTTCTTAATAAGTTCTTCCAGTGGCAAATCATACCTGTCATCTGAAGCCAATGCCACGGAAGCCATTGTGTATATGAATACTGTAGTGTTTTCTTTCTTAGATTCATAGGAAGCAAAGCCAAATGTAGATCTGCACTTGTTTATAAACTGAAAGTGTTACTTGATAGGCTGCAAAAAGACCATTCCATCATGAAAGTGTTGGGATAGAAATGACATTCCAAAATTTAACTTTTTTAGCTTTGTGGATAATCTTCCTGATCTTTATTAGCACAGGCTCCTTCTTGAAATAGCTTTTTTCTTAGAAAGTTACATTTGTAATCAAATTTGAGCAGTAGAATTTTAGATTAAAGAACAGCAACATCAAAGCCATGTTAGATACAGGAGAAAATTTAATGTTTGAGGATCTAAATGTTCCCATTATCCCTGCAGAATATGGGTTTGAAATCACCAGTTCAGTGGCATTCAAGTTTTCAATGCAATAAATCATTTGATCACATCTGTATCCTTTATATGCTGTATGCCTGACCATGCCACTAGAAGTCCTAAGGAGATGACAGTTACAGTTCCTTAAATTCAGGCTGTTTATAAATGTCAGTTTGCTAAAAAGTAATTTACTGTGAATTAGTGGTTAGGCAATATAATGTGTCCATGTTTAATTGTAAAGGTGTGAGCAGGAGCTACCAAAGAAATACATAAGATTCATCACAGCAGCAGTAAACTGTGCTGTGCTCCAAGGATGCATCTCTCTTATCCACATCATCTGATGAATTTAAAACAATCTGTTTACATGGTTCCATAAAAATCTCTGGTCTTTACAATTAGACGCTGTGGAGAGGATCCCACACTGCTGTGGAGGCCACACATTTCCCTCCCCCAGGAATCACTGGTTTACAGAGCTTTCCTCCATGGAGCAGACATGGTACAACAGTCATGGCAAAGGAAGGTCAGCAGTGCCTGGAACCTCAGAACATCCAAGATGTTCATTTTAGTTGTTCATTTGGGTGAGCTGTGACAGTCTAACAAAAATTAAGAGTAAATTAACTCAAAGAATTAGAAAGTTGGAAAATGCATTTGCATTGGCTCCAGTTCTGATAAGTGTTGCCATTTGAGCAGTTTAGCACATGGGGAGCACATGCCTCGTTGTGTAGACTTCAGGTGAATGAAGTGCTCTGACAGTGGAGAGCAGTGCTGAGTTGTAACACCTGGGAGAGTAAACACAGCTTCTACTGCTGTTGCATGTTGGCCAACAGTCATGGGGAAGACTTCCCATTGAGCCTTTTGCAGGCAAAACCTTACACCTGAAGTCAGTGCCCAAGCAATACCATTACAGTAGCTGTAATTGCATCTCTGGAACAGCTGAATCATGAACTTTTAACGACCACATATTGAGTAAAATTATAATTTTGTCATGTACTTCATTTTAAGAGTGCAGCCTGAGGCTACTACCTTGATGTTTCATAATTATTTCAGACAAATTAATGCAAGGCCACTGTGTACCTGCTGGGAATCTTAAGCATCCTTTTTGTGAATGTACTGTTCAGTGGTGCAAGTCTTGACATTTGCAGGAACTAATTGGCAGGGCTGGAATCTGAAAAGTGTGATATTGTAATTGTCCCTCAGCAATGGTGCTTTTCTCTGTCCTCTACTCATTTACGTTAACGGTCCTAGAAAGGACTCACATGCTCAGTAATACACCTACTTATGTTTTTAACACCTTGAAAACAAACCAAACTACACAATGCTGTAAACTAGGTAATTGTCTTCAGAGTGTGCTGGTGGCAAGGCATGTTCCAGTTTTCATTCATTTATTGGGTCTTTTGCATTAACCATTGTTTGTAGGAGAATTCTGACATAAAAGCTTTTCATACTGTGTGGGATTTATGCTCCTTTATCCTGCTGGTACAGACTCTCCTTACAAGTTCTCCAAGTAGCTGGAATTCACACTGTACCTAAAATATAGGAGCCCAAGCAATCCGGAGTTGCTATGCACTAAATTTTCTGATGCCTTTAAATACCTTGATGCCTGTAGACATAGAAATGCTTTCCTATTTAAAAATGAAATTTAAAAAAAATATAGCTTTGGATACTAAAGCAGTTTTGTATTTGCCTTGTAAAAGCTTCAATACAAGGGTCTTAATTTTATTTTAGCTTG
Source organism: Origma solitaria (assembly GCA_013397895.1). Lineage (NCBI taxonomy): Eukaryota > Metazoa > Chordata > Aves > Passeriformes > Acanthizidae > Origma > Origma solitaria. The sequence goes on from VZRL01000950.1 coordinate 4,921,809, forward strand.
TGTGATAACGTAGATAAAGACTGTTAATCTTGTATTATTTTAGTGGTATAAAAAGCACACGATCTCTATTGGACTATGCAAATTTAATTAAACAACAGAACCCGGCAACTGTTAATATTTTGTTGGCATCCACTTCCTTGCCCTTAAGTCCTGTCTTCTCCCTGAGTACTTTTCCAAAAAATTTTAGTAATTTAGATTATCCTGAAGGAAAGCCTTAATGATGAGGTAGCTTTTCCTATAAGGAGGGTCAAAGATCAATGTTTAGGAAAAGAAGATAAAAAAGGGTAGCATATTAATCCAGGGGGACAGGGGTGAGTTCTGAAATTACCATAAACTAGCAGTCTGAATTTCTGTAGTAAAACTTACCTGTTATCAGGGGAACTGCCACCCTTTTTAAACCAAAGAATGAAAATAACAGTTTTGTTCTGATACAAAGCTTTGAAACTCTATTTTTGATACTCATAATGGATGTCATTCCTTGAGGTTCGGAAATCGTTCAAATTGAAGTTTTATATTTAAAAATGTGGGACAATAAAGATTAAGTTCTAGATGTTTACAGAGCCTTGTATTGTAATTTCATGTACATTTTGTATTTTAAACATTTTTGTAAGTTATGATTGCAGTGCTACTTGCAGAAATAAAGGGAAAAACTTGCATTTAGGCTCTTAAATCATAGTGTTCAAATAAATAAAAATAATGCAAATGCACTGTCATTTATTTAAAATGCAGACCCAGATGTAGTGGGAAGAAACTCCCTGTTTGCAATGCGGTGGTATCCAGCTGTGCCAAGCTATGACACAGGAAGTGAGGGACACTGGATATCCCCCCTGAAAGAGTGGTGATTTTGAACAATCTGATAAAGAGTTTGGGGCTCAGATTAGAGCCAGCAACAGTGACCCTCCACCTGCATAAGAAGTGAAAAGCAGTGCTGGCAGACTCTCAGTCTGCACGAGTGTGCTGCTTCCCTGTTTGCAAGTGTCATTGTCTCAATCAGACAATCACAAGATTATTTTGACAAATTATTCCAGAAATTATTATTCAAGGGAGTTCATCATAAACAGTAATTTCCATTTCTGAAAGGATACTGTCATAGGCAAGATGCAGTTTAACTGTTTCTGAAATAAATGTGAAATTCCTACAAAACCGAAATTATTTGCCAAATCCTGGCTGATCAAGCAGTACCAAGGGAAGTAAGTGCCTTTGGGTAGTCGGGCCTTATAATTTGTATCTCATCTCAGTGATCGTGGTGCTACTGAAAAGGTTTTTATCTCCCTTGCAGTTTTGTTACCGGGCCCTTTACTTACCTGTGGAACCCCACAGTGACGTGTGTGAGTGTTCCAAACTGAACACGGAAGCCAAAGCTCTGGCGTTTGGCTGCCGATCCTCACCTGCCCGGGAAGAAAAGGAGCAGGATCGCAGGGAGAGCGGGGCCAGGGCAGGATTAGCCTCTCCCTTGGAGTGCGTGTCCCGGCCCATTACCTTCAGCGCTGCTTTTAGCTATAAATACACCAGAAAGGGGATGCTAAAGTGCCACCAACTGAATGCACAGTAAATATAGCCGAGGTTTAGTAAAAATAGCACCGGCAGTTGGAAAGCTGTTCACATGTTTGCTAGGGTGATTACCCAGGGTATAATTAGCACACACCGACACCAGCAATAAGCCATTGACTGCGTCTGCTTGACTGTCAGTTCAAGTCGCCTTTCAGATGCAAATAGGCTGGAGGCTGATTCGCTCGGACTGATGCGGTGCGAGAGGAGGGATCTGCGGTCACGCCAGGGCGGTTAAAGCTGAGCCTTGACACACGCGGCTGTTGTTGCAGACGAGACTTTATGCCTGGCAGGGTGAAAACGTCGCTTTTCCCTTGCAAAACACTGTTTTGGTATTTCAGGTAATCAGAGAGAAGAAATGTCCTGTTAAAGGCAGTTCCTTTAGAAGAGTAACCAGAGGTTTGTTCACTTAGCATCCAAACCCAAAGGAAATGCTGGCAGAAATCAATGCCTTCTAATTCTCATATTGTAGCCAGTATTTCCTTACAATATTCCATGGCATTACTTGTGCTGTCTTCTTCCTGCTGCCTTTTTCTGGACTTCTCTCCCTCCCTCCCTAACTCAAAATACCACTGTATGCTCTGAATCCACCATGTGCTCCACTGGAGTGAGTAAGGTGAGGATTAAGCTGTTTTCTCCACACCTTGTTGCTTTGCCCCTTGGCTTCAACTAATTTACAATAATAGTATTCAGGAACTAGCCACTGCTGTAGTGAGTGAAGTATTACAGTATGTAAAAGGCCATGATAAAAAAAAATATTTCCAGTGTATTTAAATTCATGCTTAGTTTTGCATACAGACTTCTCTGGTAAAGAAAATTAACACAACTTTATTCTGCCTGGTAAAAGGATAATGTTTATCAATCAATCATTCTTAACACCCAAAAAGCATTGTTATTTGCAGAGATCCTCTAAGGAATTATTTTACAGTAACCTACTGTTACCTTTGTTAACAGCTACATGCAAAAGAAAACAGAAGGAAAAAAATAACCAGACTAAGATACAAAAGCAATATAAATATAGGATATTTACTTTGCAAAGATTTGGATATTCCATGAATCTTGTTTTAGAAGAGATTGATGCACTAGAAAAGCCAGGCTATACAAGTTCTCAAACCATTTCTGCAAATACAAAGTTTTTTTTTTTAATTACTAGGAATTGAAAAAAAAAAAACAACTTACCTTTTCTTACTGTCATTGCTGTGACACCTGCTGGTAAAAGCTGGAAGAATGTTCGAAGTCTGTACTTTTTGATCAAAGAAAAGCAATGCACCTGAAGAGGACTCAGTATGAAAGTATTGCTTGGGAATGTGCTTGATAATCAGTGGTGTCACCTGAAATAAGTTGGAGAGAAAAGGGAGTAACTACTCTTACAAGCTCTTGTGACAATGGAATGATAAATGACTGATGTGTTAGAAAGGTCCTTCTTGTAATGAAAAGCAGGAAAGACAAGGAAGCAGCCTGCTGAAAATCCTGACACTTGGGAAGGCAAATATTTTCTAGAAAACAGGCAATTTTAAAAAACAATAACCACCCTACACGTTAACAACTGCAGCATCTCTAAATAAACACCTCTACAACTTACCGACTGCAGAATCTGGTATCAAAGACACAAGTCCAGCATCCTAAATCCTAAGTATCCTAATTCTAAAACCAGCATCTCCACATACTAGAGGTGCTGGCCGTAACCAGCATCAAGGATTTAGGCTGGTATAGAGCATTTTTAGGACAAGACATGAAAGTTCAGGGTTGCCTTCCTAAATTTACTAGAGTGTGGTACAAAAGGTGTGACAGATTCTTCTCTGCCAAGGTGGCAACACCACTGCAACAAACACACAAACACAGAATAGCTGAGCATTGTCCTACATGCATCATCCATTTCTTTTCTCACTGCAATGAAAGGATCTGTTTGTAAATATCCCATGAACTCCCTGGTGTATCCAGCAGCCAAGTCATTTATGCAATGTGTTGGAAAAGGACAAGACAAGCTTTTAGCAGTCAGTTTGTCACTGTTTCCAAGTAGGAAATTCTCTAAATATGATGCAAGAATACATTTTTCCAGTCTTCCGTCATTTGAACAAGTACCTCGAGAGCTGCTGCACAGCCTGTCCAAAGCACTGGTTTTCTATGATTTAATGAATTAAGGTTTATTTTCAAGGTTTGCCATTTTAAGAATTGCATCATAATAAAAGTGCACCAACCGTTTACAGGTCAGAAGTAGTTGCAGTTGACAGCAGGTGTGCCGATTTCCAGTTTAACTGCCATTGGTTCAACTTCCCCCTGTGTGTTTTCTAGGCAGGGTCTCCATGTGGAAAGGTTTCTCATAGGACGTTAATCCTCACACCTGCCTGTCACAGCAGTTCATGCTCAGGTCTGTGCTGTGTGATCAGGTCCTGCTGTATTTGTTTCTGTCTCCAGCTTGCACTGATCAGCACACGCTGTTTTGCCAGTACATGCATTTCTGCATTTCCATGTTCCCACCATTTCTTCCCTTACCAGGAATAAAAATTTGCTAATAAAATCTTCAACAGAAAGCAAATATGAGAGGTCAAGGATAACTTTATTCAAGTAACAGCAAATACCACCCTGTGACATTTGCCTGAATGTAGTCACAGTAGCTGGAGGAGGAGTACAAGCCATCAAGCCAATAGGACAAATAAGGCAATACTGAAACTGAATTAAGTGCTACTATGGGATTATTTTTTTTCTAAGGATATGAAAAAAAAGAAGCTATGCCAAGAATGTCATCATTGCCATCTGACCTCACCACTGACAGAGGTTATAATGGAAAAGTTGCACAAACAATGAAGGATAACAAGCAATCCAGCATTGACCAAATCCTGGGCTGAATGACATCGTGGCTTGGAGAGGCACAGCCATACATTTTGTGGCTGTCAGCAGAGTTTGCTGAGAGACTCAAATGCTGCTTGCCCAAGCCTAAACCCTTTGGAAATAATCCAGCTGCTAAAATGACACTGGAGACCAATAAGGTTTCCTTAGGTAGAAAGAGGAATACAAAACATATAAAAGACAGAGAAAAGGGGGAAAAGAAAAAAAGATAAACTATTTTGGTTACCAAGCAGGTCTGTCTCCAATTACAGGCTTCCACTGCCACAAAAGAGTGACCTCAACTACTTCATAGCAGACAGCAGGAAAATCTCTCACAGAGTTCTTTTTAGATACACTTTTTAGATAGCAGTAAAGCTGCAAAAGAACATCTTTTAGATAAGCAACAGTTAAAAATATCACTGGCTAAGCAGGGCATGTTTTAATGTTAATTGTTCAGTTTTTCTGTGCCATTTGTGCCCTCCCTCCCAGATCCCCCCCAGGTACTGTGCTTTCATGACTTTGTATCATTTTCACATATATTACACTAAGCTCAATACTTTTTCCAAAAGCACATGAACTCTTGGCAGGTCAAACACCATCTGGACCAGATGAGTAAAATGGAATTCTATCACTTACAACAACAACAACAACCACACCACCACCAAAAAAACCCCAAAAAACAAAGAAACAAACAAACCAAAAAAACCCACAAAAAAACCCCCTGTTTGGTTGCAAGGACACAGCCTAAATACAGTACAATTCTGAGTCACATTAAATATTGTATTTAAATAGCAACTCAGTCTTTCATAATCAAAGTAGAAAAAATTTTAAAAGTAACTAAATGCTGTCTTTACACTCAGCTTGTAAGATAGTTTTCAAGCTACCTCGTGTTTCTTTCATCCAAAATACACTCAGGTAGCTTATGCATCACCGAAGGCCACTTTGCAGACAATGGAGATGTGTTGCAGATGGCCCTACCAAGTAGAATTCAGAACTGCCTCCATGCAACATAAAATATCCTCGGGGTGAAGTTAGAAAAAAGAAATCACATTATTGAGAGTCTAGGAGCCCACATGTTCAGCTGTTCTGGAAGTGTCCCCCAAGCTCTCAAATTTGTTTAAACAAGCAAGCACCTCCAAACCTTCGTTCGGTGTTACTTGCACTGAGTCACACAGATACCATTGGGATCCTGCTCTCAACAGCAAAAAGATGGGTTTTAGGATTTCTTTTTTCTTTTTCTTTTTTTTTTAATAGCAAATTGCAACTTGGGGGTGAGGCCAGGGATGTTACGAGATTTAATTCACTTAGAGATCCTGCTGTTCTAATGCCCCCCACAGAAAAGTCAAGGGTAAGAATAAAGCTGACAAAGGACAGTTCTCTGGAGTCTCTTTTTCTGGCAAATGAGGTGCGAGTGTCACAAAACACACACCTGAATCCAGGTTAGGTTTTATGAGCTCCCCAAAGGCACAGACATTGGGCTTAAAGCAAGAAGTTAATGGCAAACCAGCTTTAGCTTTCTATTTGCAACTGAGAGGGAGGTTTAAGATCACATGCAGTTTGAATTATTTCTCTCCATTTGTGTATTTTGAGTCACTTTATTCTCAGTAGGACTCCCACAAAACAAACATAAGCAGGCAGGAATAGAAGACGAAATCTCACATGCAGAAAGGTCACTGAGGGAAACAGCTTTGGTCTGCCTGCATTAAACTAAACAGGGCTCGTCAGGAGGTTCACAGCCTCTACAGCATTGTCCCGTACCAAACTCCAGTGAAGTCCCTGCTGCTTCTGCATCTAATTAATGACTGGACTATCCCACACCCAGAAGAGGGGAATGGCTGACAGCTAACCAAGATACAATGAATCTGACTGAAAGCAAAGCTTGAATTTCTGGTAGTACTGCTAATTCTTCAACACAGGGCTGACCGCAGATGAGTTCAGGGGAGATTTGCTTATAGAATGAGAAAATGCTGGGAAGCCTATGAAGGAGAAAAGGTTATAAATCTGCTCCCCAAGTGGTGTTCAGTAGTGTCTGGTCTCTCTCAAGAGCCAGCAGTAAGGTGATAAACCCCAGTGCTGCTTTCAGTGCGCAGACTGAGACAGAGCACAGGGCCTCGGTGAAGCTGATTCGCAGCAAGGGGCAGCAGCTATCGAAGGCAGAGGAGGGAATTCCACACCTCACTGAGGCAAAGCACCTAAGGAATTTAATAAAAGAACTGATGCTTAATGGCTGGAAACATATGCATACATATGAAAGAGAAACAGCCTTTCTTCTATCATAAAGGGTGGCCCAACCCTCCCACTCAAGGAAAGAGTAGGATCTGGAAGAAAGGGGGCATCAGGTGAGATTAAACTTGTAAAAATCTTCTAGAAGACTTGAAAGGGAGTAATGGCTGTAAAAGCTAAAGACACCCCAACAAAAAAGTGGAAGGCACAAGAGCTAAACCCTTAAGCTAGGTTATCAGAAGGGGAAAGAGCAAAGCTGATTACTGCACAGAGAGAGAACTTTCTCACATAGTATAAATGCAACTAGACTAAACTTGGGGTTGGTTGTTTATCTATTTCTGCTCCTATGTCTTTTTTAAAAAACAAAACAACTAACCTGATTGCTCTGAGCATTATGATTAAACGCAGATTCACAATCTAAATCACATTTAACACATCCTAGTTAAAGTAATCTGGGTAACAGCAAGGCATTCCTTATCCTACACATTAAAAAAAAAAAAAAAAAAATCTAAAAACTAAATCTAAAAGCTGAGACCTCAGGACATTTTAGGAAGTGACGCAGCCACCCAGTACTTCATCCACTCAACTGAAATAATAACAGAGCAGGTTCCTAATTCAAAAGGCACAGCTCCAGGAAGAGTTGCAGCACATGTGCCAGAGAAGCACAAATAATTCCTAGTAGCTGTTGGCTATACTGGAGCCTCCCTGCTGGGCATTCAGTTTTTGAAAATATACTAGAACTCCAAGGCTCACAGAGGGCAGAACATCACAGCACTAAACAACCTTTGGTAAAACACACAAAGATGTCTTAGGATGTACTAATAATTCAGTATCACTGTGTCATAGACAATTTGTGCTATAATTTTGTTTTAACCCACTTTCTCTATCATGAAATACTTCAAATAAATGCAAAAAAAAAATCATGTTGGCTACCAAGAAGATAGCCTCCACTCAGCTGGAATGCAGCAAGCATTTAATATTTATAGTAAGAAGTCAAGTTTTAAGAAACATCATGGCCAGCTGAAATAGAGGTGAATTTCAAGTTGGTATTACATAATTATCTGGGGTTGTGCAGGCCACTAAGGTAAATGTTTTCTTAAGCAATCATCATTTGAATTCTGAGTTATTTTCCACTATGTCCCACAGAGATAACATAAAATCTCTGTTAAGTACTCTGATCTCCAGTTCCCAGAATTCAATTTATGTTTCGGTTGACATTTCAGGTCACATACAGAAAGCATTTTAGAGTTACTGGTTACAAAGTGCACCTTTTAGCCCCAGTCTTTGCAGACATATTGATCATGAGCTGTTCCATCACCGATCTTTCCTGTAATTCAAACTTTCAACAATTCACAATTTTAGCAGCGATTTCCCTCCCTACCCCCAGAAAAATTCACTATCTAAAGTCAGCTTCAAAGCAAAAGAAAATTAAGATGCATTGCTTCTTTCCCCCTCCATGCTACTTAATGATTCCATATCAGATTCGGAGGAGAAGAGAAGGACCAGTTCCCATTTAAGATCAGGTGGGTTTGGGTAATGCACTCACACCCACCATGGCTCTCCCTGTACACCCATGGGAAGAAAAGGGAGAGGGGAGGGGGCAGGACAGAGCTATTCAGGGGCTTTTCTTATTTGCAACTCACATCTGCAATGGCAGCAATGCCTCTTGCCAGCTCTTGGTTATCTCACTCCATTCTGCTGCTATTATTTCATATTTACAGTCGTCCTTTCCAGCTCCAGAATTCTGCTGTTATGAAAAGAGACTCAAGTTCACCTAATGCCTTATTTATGCCCCAACATCACATTCACTTAACTAACAGATGGTGGTTGATGAACACTAGAAATTTTTAACACATACTTCTAGTTTTATTAATTTAAAAGTAATGAAAAATTCATATATAAACAATTAATCTGATGTCCCTCTCTTGTTCCAACAGCAGTAGAGAAGCATCCAAACCACAAGAAACAACTGCTTCCAGCACCAGCCATGCACAACTGCCCAGAAATTCTTCCATCTGCCCCTGCCAGAAAAGGTACTACCTGACAGACAGTATTGCACAACTGGTGGTTTCCACAAAACTGATGCAAAACTAAAGAAAAGGACACATGAAGGTATATTTAAGAAAGGCACATTAATTCTTACAAAACAGATTCCTGGTATCCCACACTGGATGTCTCAATTAAGTGAGAAGAAGCAAAACAAAATTCTCTATAGACTTATCTTCTAAAAAGCAGTGCAGAATTTTGCACAGAAAAATGTCCTTTGTAAGAAAGGAGATCCCTGGCAAAAGAGGCTGGATTCAGAGGCATGGCCAGGTAGGACCAGTGAAGGATTTCAGGCAGAGGAGCCATTTTGGAAGTAAAGAAATCTGTCGTTCAGGAAAAAGGTGTTCCTGCTACAATAGGGTTAAGAGGAAGTCTTTGTTGTTTGCTCAGTGTTGGGAACATTTAAATTATTTTCTCTTTTTTGTCTGCATAATTAGGCTGGCCTTGGTTGGCCTTCCAGCAACTACCGTAGCCACTGCAGTGGCTTCACACAGCTGGAGCAATGTTTACAAGGGTTGCAGAGCCGAGCTGTTCTCAGAACAGGCTGGGTGGGCTGGGAACAGGAGGTACAGAGTGTGCTCAGCCCGCACAGCAGAGCTGTGTGCTCACCAGCATCGACACCAAGCTCTGCTCCCAGCCCCCCTTAAAAGCCAAACCATTCACCTCACTCTGTCAGGCACCCCTTGATACTTCCTATAAATACCTTCCCATCAGCCTGTCCTCCCAGAAATGTCCATTAAATTACTTTTACAGCGGCACAGAAAGGATTATTTATAAAGCTCCACATTAGCAATCTTTTAGGGAATGCTGCAGTAAGATAAATGCAAGGGCATTTTTGAAAAAGAGAAAAAATGTTTTCCCATCATGAAGCATTATCAAGAGAACATTATCTTCAATACTTTAATAGAGTTGAGACAAAAAGCTGTATATGTGTGGTTTGATTATTGGTCTGAACTGAACTGTATTGACTGTGTTCACAAAAAATTACTTAAAAAACTCCAACTTTCTTTGTGCCTCAGAGTGAAAGTCTGAGCAATTTATGTGAGGGGGAGGGGGTGAGTTAAAAGAAAAATCACAAGTTGCTGATCTTATTCACTGTTGAGATACCATGTGGAAAACAGAGATAATTTTAGACTAAATATTAACATCATGCTTCAAATGTACTCAAATGTGGCCAAAACCAGATGAGCTCATTCCACAAACAAAATCTATACTTGGGGCATATCAGAGCAAACCTGGACCATTGTTCTGGGCAGATTGCTGGCCCAGCCTGTGTGTGTAATCCATGCAGGGAGAGGTTCAAGAGAACCCCAGAGCAGATAACCCCCCTATGCAGAGCTTACAGAGTGCCCACCGTACACAGAAATCAGACCAATGTGAGACCCTTGAATGTAGAACACAGTCTGGGCCATGCCACAAAAGTGTTCTGGAAGCACAATCTGAGCAGCTGCTCATGAGCATCACAAGGCAGTGATGCTTTCCTTTCACACTCATATTATTGTGTCACCCTTGCTATAAATTGCCACTTCTCGTTTTCATATTTAAAAGCCCCGAAACAAGCCTGCCATGCTTTACTCTTTTGGCACTACAGAGCCACCACAGTGACAGGTACTAGTCTGAATTTTTTTCCATATTACTGATGGTTGGCTATTTGCAAACCTCACCATTGGTGAAGTTGAGTTTCAGATCTTAGGTTTTGTTTGTCATTCATGAAAAGCATTTTGTTGTAAATCTATGAAGTTTGGAGTGATTGAAGGGCAGAAAACATGAAAGGTTTTTATGTAATTGCTAAAGCACAACAACAGAACCCATTTAGGAGAGAAGAAAGGATAACTGGTATCCTCTCCAACATCTCCCAGTGAAGGGCACAGCAGTTACCATTCTGCACAGCTGCTCTCTCACAACACTATCTAAATAGGGATCTGCAAAGCACTGCGTGTTCCAAAGGTACTCAAAAACAAAGGTACTGAAAAACTCATCTCTTGGGTTTCGGTGTTCCACTGTTGATTTGGGGAACTAATGATGGAGTGTTTGTAATACAAAAATTTAAAAAACACCCTATGGTTTATGTGGGTAAAAAATAAAAATTAATTATAAACCACGGAATCTTATTTTTCCTGGGTACACTGAACAATAGAGAAAACCGTTCAAGTGGGGGTGGGGATGGCAGTGGTTTTGAGCATTCAGGAAAAAATGCAAGTCCTCTTACACAAAGAGTTTGCAGAGTTCAATTTTCAGTGGCATAGTCTGCAAAAAAGCAACCATTTTTTCCTTGTATGCTTCACAGATTTTATATCTAAAGCAAATATGAAACTCAATATTTCTGAAATCAATAATAATACATAGGAATGAGAAGAATTTCTGAAGAGAAATGCTGTTCTTGCTAAATGGAATTCAAAAGTTGGTCTAATTCTATAATAGCTCCTCTGAAGAATTTCTGACTCAAATGTCAGAGTTAGAAATTCAGGGGCTCCAAGAGCCAGGGGTGTCTGCCTCATTATCAGCTCCACAATTACTCCTCAAAGTTACGTGCTTTTTACAGTGACATCAACACAAATATTGCATGTTCCTCCTTGCTAAGCCTTGTTTAAAGGGATGAAAACTGAGGTGCTGGTATAGGAAAAACCGTTCCTTGTCTCTTCCTTCTGATTTCAAATCCAATTTCCTATTCTGTATCTAGAGGCTAAACCTTCATTTATGCTCAATGACAGACATGCAACAAACAAACTGCAATTTTACCCAGCAACACCCCCTTTGGTTTATCCTAATTGTCTCAAAAAATTCTAGAGTCTATAACTTATAATCAGTTGTGACTCCAGTTCATGAGCCTAGCAACATGAGCAAAGCTGTGCTGGTAACTGCATTCCTGCCCGTGCAGCATCCCGATGGAGCTGCACTCGGCGCCGAGCCTGTGCTGCCTGCAGTTCTGGAGCTGCCCAGCCCAAAGCTGGTTTAGTTCAATCTACAACGCTCTTGGTCGGATTTTCTCTGTTTCTGCATTCCCAGAGTTACCCCGAGAGCAGTCTGCCAGCAGTGCTGTCCTTTGCCGCCAGCCCATCCCAGCCCGCCAGCAGTGTGGGCTGATGCTGCCTCCTCAGCATGTTTGCAACCTGCTTTTCCTGTTCGAAACAGGGCAGAAAATCATCCCATCTCCTAAACCCTTGCAAGAGTCATTAGCCTGGCCATTACAAAACCTCTGAAAGCTACAATATCCAACACCGAGCTTGCTCTGTGGCTGGAAGATCTTCAGGCCCAATAAGAAGAGAGTTACTACACTGCAGCAGCACAGTGCTGTTTTTCCTGAGTAGATGTATCTCAAAAGGAACCACTGGTGGAACCTGGGGCCAGTGAACAGAATTTAAAAAACCCAAAAAACAACAATCTACAAACCCAAAATATTGCCTTCACTGCATTCACAATTTTGTCTGTTGTTAGCACACTCTCTCTGGGATGTATCATCAGTGACTAGGCCCACGGCCTTACAATTTTCTTTCTTCCCCAAATCATCTCCAAAACAGTCCCCATAACCTGAAAATTTGGAATCCTTTCTTTTCCTTACTTCTTACAAGGTAAGATCAGGTCACTTAAAAAAAACACATATGCTGCTATCAGTCACCAATATCTTTAACTGAGCAAAAAGATTAATTTCAGAGACAGCAGAAGTCACATTTCATTGAAAATATGGAAGCTGCCATCCTTATAAGCATCCTCCTCACAAGCAAGAGAAATGGTCCATTACTGTCATGAGGGATAACTACAATTCTAAATGTTTGTTTAGGATATATCTCCTTGTGGTCTGCAGTTCATCATCCAATCTCAGTTCAACGTCCAATCTGTGCTCCAGATCCCATCAGGAATATGATGTACTGGACTTCTGATAAAACATTTTAGAACAATTTAAAAGGTAAATACCACGCACAAAATACAGAGCATCGTAAGCAATCTGACAGTTTATATTCCCAGGCATAGATTACTTGTCAGTAAAAATTAAGAAAAAGTGATTGTTTTGCTAAGTTTTTGCACTGCTTTAAAATACAAAAACAAAACAAAAAACCCCCAAACACCGAAAACAAAAAACCCCAAACAAACAAAAAAACCCCAACAAAACCAAACAAAAAAAAAAGACCACACAAAAAACCCCCACACAAAACCAAAAAAAGTCTTGACCTTTTCAAGGACATTGTAATTCAATGCTACTGCTACAATTAATATTCAATGTAGCTTGTGTGGATTTTCATAGTAAAGTTCACAATTGGACAAGGACTGCATTGCATCAAACAAAAGAAAGACCCACCTAATCCAATGGGAATGAGCCCCACATTTTCAGAGCATGTTTAACTAAGAATTCCTTGGGCTAAGTTGTAGTGACAAAAGTTCCACTCCAGATAAGGCTCAGACTGTCCTTTTGTCACTTAACCTCTCATGCCCTGAGCAGAGATGAGGGAGCACCTGCTCCTTGCCAGCCTTTGCACCATGCAGTTCCACCACACCTTTGCATTTCTCCCACGGCAGAACTTTGTGCGCCTGCCATCCCTACTGAAAGTAGTCCCAGAGAGATCCCCAGAGAGACCCCAGAGAGATTCAGAACACTGAATTAGCTCAGAACACTGCAGGAAAATATCTTGATCTTCCTGACAAATCCACAAGCTTTTATTCAATGCAGCAAAGAAAACTAAATTCGAATGCTATTCCATTGCACACACAGAGATTTTTCCAACAAACCACCAAGAATTTTTTGGAGCTTCTGGCAGAAAATTCCTGTAAGACTCCCCTTCCCCAAAATACTTCATTTTTTCTCTGCTCTGTTGTTGTTCTGTTGTTTCTTTCCACCTCTCACCTGCTCTTGTGGATAGTAGTAAAGAGAAATATAACAATATTTCCTTCATTTTGCTCTTGCATACCTTTCAATATTATTATTTTAAACATACCCAGAATAAAGATTTTTAATATTTTTGCTCATGAAGGCATATTTTTAAAGTTACATTTGCATGAAATTCAAACACCTTAAGTTGTTTCAAAAGGGAATATACACACACAGGTGATCCATAGCAGTAGCACATTAACTTTTCCCCTACCTCCAGCAAGCAGAAGATTAAGTGCTGATGACGGGGAATGATTAAAACCAAATAAGAACAACAAAAAAACCTTCCAAAAGTTACACGTTGTAACAGCAAAGCTGGAAGGTAGGGACCAGAACAGGAGATTGGTATAAACCAGAACAATTGCACATTCCTCAGGTCTATTGTAAAAGCTGCTTTCCCAAATAAAAAGCAACACAACATGTTCTTCTTATTTTCACTTATTGCTCAATGAGAGAAGAATGTCCTAGAAGGTCTAGGAGCAGTAGAAGGCCCTGTTTAATGTTCCCAGACTTCAAAGCAATAGAAATTTACAAAGACAACTCCCGTATTTGAGGGGTAAATGCTGTGGGTAAGAGTGTTCGTTTGTTCATTTTTTTAAAATAGTGGAACTATTGATATGCAACCCCCACATGGTCCCCAGTCACTGCTAATTTCACAGAATTTTCTCTTGAAAAAATTAGGCAGTCCCAAAATGTGGCAAGTGCTGGAGCAACTCAAGAACTAATACTAAACATTAAAAACCTTTCCCCATTTTTATACTTCTCTCTAACCTACCTACACACTATAGTGTGACTATCGCACAGGATCCTCTGCAAGGAGAATTCCCAAAGACTCTCAGTTTATGGTGCCCAACACAACCAAAGGAAATTTCCTGAGAGATGAGGATTAAAACCAACGAGAACAACAAACTTACTCTCTGCCAACAGTGGTTTACAACCCCCAGCAGTGACGAGCTGCACAAACAGCCTGAGAAGTCCGCACCTCTTTGAGACGAGCCCTGCCAATATCGAGGCCATTTTACCACACACGGAAACCAGGAGCCAACCACAAGGCCAAGAGCAACTAAATCAATCAGCAGAGCAAAACCGCCACACTGGGCTGTGCCAGCTGGGAGCAGGGAGCCATCACAACCAAAGGCTGGCCCAGCTGAGGCTGCAATCCTGTTTGTTGCTACCAGATTTAATCGCTTGTAAAGCCTTGACATTATGCTGCTGCGTTATGGTTTTTTTATAAAGCCAGAAGACTTTATAGAGACTCATTTTGCTTTCATTTTCGGCCTAACACAGTATGTTTGTATTGGGGTGACACTTAAAGCGCTCCTTTTGTCCAATCATTGCCACTGGATTTCTAGCAAATATTTTATGCATTTCTTCTTGTAGGGCAGTTTGTAAAAGTTGGGGTTTTTTTTCTGACCACAGTTGGATACAACTACGATTTTCACAATTTGAAATCAATTTGTACATTTCAAAGCATTTGTACATTTCAAGCATATCAAATATCAATGAACACATAGAAAATATTTAGAATAGATACAAAGAACAAAAGAAACCAAGAACAAAATTGGAAAAAAGGGGCGGGGGGGGGGCTGGGGAACGAATGAAAAACCAACACAACAAACTTAAGTCAACAATTTCATGGGCAGCAGAATGACCTCCGATTTTAAGGCCAAGAGGCCCCAGAGCATTCCCGGACATTGAAGCTCCGGCTGCAGTTGGTAGGTAACAGGGAACTCCCGGCTCCAAACCAGCTGTGTGTCAAGCCCCATCCTTGTGAACTCCGATGGAAAGGGGACATCTACCGGCAGCAAAAGATATTCCCTCAAAGACAAAACTAACATTAAACGGGCAAAATTAGTGCAGTACCTTGTACTGTTTGCAGAAGGGAAGGCACTTCATTTAAATTCTACTTTTATCAGCAAGCACACAGAAAGCAACGAACAATAGCTTTTTTTTTAAAAAAGAAATCAGGTATTTAAAGTAAAATGAATATAGTAACACAGCAATAAAAGAAATAGCAATTAGGTAGTCTAAATTAACATGCTGTCATCTTTATTTGAATATTTGCATTTCAACTGCATATCCAGCTAAATAATACAATAGTTGTCACCTAATTATATAAAAAGGAAAAAAAACAAAAGGGGGGTTGAAATCAGGTCTCTGGTTTAGTTTGGATTTTCTTTTTAAAAAACTTTATAACAAGTAGATCTAAAAAAGCAACATTTTTAATTGACTACAGGCAAACCTTGGCACATTAGGAATTTTCTACTTTAGAATATTTCAGGTTTTCCTTAGATGCAATCAGCTTTTAAAAGATACTCTTAGTGGAAGACTCAACATTCATTATAACAGACTTTGTCAAGTACAGCTCTATATAACACAGGACCCAACAGGTTAAACTGCCAGCCTTGCAGTTAATTTTAAGTGACTGAAATAAAACAAATACTATTTCAAAAATGAAAGTGCTGAAAAGCTTTGCTTCTTAAA
This sequence comes from Origma solitaria, assembly GCA_013397895.1. Classification (NCBI taxonomy): domain Eukaryota; kingdom Metazoa; phylum Chordata; class Aves; order Passeriformes; family Acanthizidae; genus Origma; species Origma solitaria. The sequence continues at coordinate 4,937,797 of VZRL01000950.1, forward strand.
AAAAAAGACGAATTTCACTAATAAAATGTTTGTCAAAAATATCTTAGTTCACATAAACAAACAAAACTTATAAGCCTGTCTTGGGCAAGTCTGCTCTGCAAATGAAGAAATTCCAGCAGGAAACACCTGATCTGGATGCACAGCTGCAACTATTGAAATAGAGAACAGCCTTTTCAAACTCTTCAGTCTTATCTCACCTTAAACAAAAGTAATAAGAATAAACTATCTTCTCTCTAAGCTGGGCAGAAACATCCCATGGAATGGGTCAACACAGAAATAATTTCTAAGTAAAATAATCAGTACCAGAAGAATGGGAGCAGAAATGACTAAATCATCTCCAAACCAGCACTATCAGAAGTGTGAAACCAGGAGAAGAAATACAAACAGTTATACAACATGGCAACACAAACGCAGGTAGGGGGCTTTGCCGATCGCAAGCATAGCAGAAGCTTCATTTTGAGAATCAAGTTTTGTGGCTGAGTGTGAGGACCCTTTCTTTAACAACAGTAAAAGTCAAATCACAGTTCTTCACCAAACTTCACTTCTTCTTTGGTGAAACAGTTAAAGCTTAATGCTTTTTTAATTTTTATGTCAATATAGATTCATGTAAAGACAGTGATTCCTCTGATAAGGCTTTGCAATACAGCATAGCATAAAACATCAATCACAAGGAGTAAATGCATTCATCAAAGAATAAAAAATGCTTAGGCCTTACCTCAAGTTCCCAGCCTTCTCCAGTGATGGAAGCCATCATCCAAACACGTGTGCTGCAAGTGCTTACCTTCCATTTGCGAAGGAGAGCTCTTGGTCTTGCCCAGCCCATCAGCTGTAAAGCGTCTGCAGCAGAGCTGCAGGTGAACAGCGCCAAAGGGACACCTCTTGCGGCTCTTGCTGCTGTAGAGGTGAAGCTGAGGGGTCAGTGTGAGCACAGCTGAGCTCCCAGGAGCTCCCTCCTCACCTGAGGGCCCGGCTCAGCCCCCGAGCTGAGGCACAAACCCTGAGGGCAGCCTCAGCCCGGGCTCAGCACTGGCGAGGGCCAGAAAACTCCAAACGCCGAGTGCGGGCCCAGCCCGGCCCCTCTGCCCCTGGAACCGAATCCCCGGGACAACAGGAGCGCTCCAGCACAGCAGCCCCGCTTTACCGAGCTAAAGAGTAAAACAAGAGGCGGCTGGCGGAGTGAACAGGAGCGCTCCAGCATGGCAGCCCCGCTTTTTCCGAGCTAAAGGGTAAACCAAGAGGCGGCTGGCGGAGTTCCACCTGCCGCCGGCACCGTCCCCTCACGGGCCGGGCTCCCTCGCGCACAGCGCGGCGCCCACACGCCAGGCCCGGGTTCGAGCCCCGCACGGGCCATGCACGGCACGCTCGGATTTGGTGACCCCTGTGGGTCCTTCCCGACTCGGAATATTCTGGGATCCTCATGGACGCCTGCCCCATCCACTGCCCTGTGCAGCAGCACTTTGGTTCTTACCGTTCCTCTTTTTTTTTTTTTTCCCTTTCTCTTTTATTCTTCTTTAAGACAAGACCCCACAGTTTTCAGTATGAGCAAGAAAGCCGAAGTTCAGAGCAGGAGCTCTGGTTGGTTGTCAGAGCCCCACCCTGAGGGCTCTGATCTATCCAAAATGCTGTCACTGCCCTCGCAGTCATTTTACACAGATAACTGCTAAAAATTATACGCTGGTCCCACGTCCCCCGTGTTAGGTTTCACACACATAACCACACAGCCTGAAACATCCAAGTTCACTTTCTAGAACTGGTTTCCACCATCTCATGCTAAACAGGGATTAAAACAGCAGTTGCGATAGAGGGGTAGGTACAGGAATGCGTATGGCAGAGGCTGTTTCCAGTTTGTGATGTGGGCATGGGACTGCACTCAAAAACAGAACTGTGATCATTGTCAACTAAGACATAAAGGTATCAAATGAGTAGAGGGGGTGTTTACATCTAAATCATGGCTGTTGTGACTGAGGTTCGTCATTCCAGCCCTGCCTCAGCTTACCAAGGAAGCGGAAAACCACAAGTTCCATATGGGTTTTTTAAGAGGAAAAATAAGAATGTTTCAACAGCCTGCAAAGCCAGCTGGACCATGGCAGGCTGTAAGTATGTAAGTATGTAATAAATAGACTACATCGCTACCAAATTTTCCTCCAAGGCACAATGAGAATGTTAATTACCATTGTGTAATCCTTTCCACTATTCAAATTACTGTAAAAGTAAGATTTTTTGGTAGACTTCACCAAGACAAATCTTGGAAACAGATTACTGCAAACACTCCCACTTCAAAATAATGAAAAATCTTTCCCTCCAGTCCCACCCGATTGTGCTTTGAAACCTAATTTGGGAGGTTTTGATGATGAAATGGCATCTGGCGTAAGATGCTTCTGAATGGAGACAAACAAACCTTCTTATCTTGATAAGATTTTCTCCCGTTTTTCCATTTTCATTACAAAGAGGATGACTGGCTCTATCCTGACTTAAATGTAGCATTTTGAGTTGCACAGAAAAGCGAGTGACCCATTAGGTCAATTAAACGCAAACACGAACACAATTTCAAGTTCAATACTTTGTTTCCTCTGGCAACAGAAAGAGAACACTAAGCATGTAAACAGTTACATCATGTTGCCTAAAAAGTGTTGCCCTACAAGAGAAACATGCATCATACATATTTCTTGCTTACCAGAACATGCAAAAGGACCAAAAAAACACCCCAAAACCCAGAAAAGTCACACCACTGACACAAAGTGCAAATGCTTATCTAAGTCTAGGAGATGAGCAAAAATGTGTATGGCTATTTATCAAAGCCTGACTCTCTGTGAAAATACATTAAACCAAAGCATAAGTTACTTTCAAAAGGCAATGCACATCATAAGCATCTCTTATTTATTGTAATATAAAGAAGCATACATCATTCAGTTCTTTAAAGTACAACTCAAATTGTACACTAACAAAAAAGATCAATTCAGACATCCATGAACATGTCAACAACAGAATTCATTACATTTTGCTCTGCTGGTATTGCACTTGGAATGGTTTTGAAGTAAGGCACAGAAAAAACAAAGTCATTTAGTGCTTCTACAGCAGATGTCTTTTTTTAAACACATGCTACATGACGTAAAAGTACTTCTAGCTTATGTATATACACACAAGGAAAAAGAAAAAAGCATGCACTAGAGAATTCGGATTTCAACATATCTTGTTGTTTCATAATATACAAATAAAGTAGTTTAAAGATGTAAACAAATTGCATGCACATAAACTAGAGCAAAATCTTTAATACAGTATCTGAAAGCTATTATGCTTAAATAAAAAAATATAACTTATTAGTACTCAGGTTTATGTGCCATTTTTGTCCTGTAGAGATTAAATGTTTGGGGCTGGGGGCAGGGAGTTATGGTGGGCAGAGGATTTTTCTGGTTTTGCTGTTGGTTTTATTTTTGCTTTACATGTTGGCAGCAGTACACTGGTAAAAAGGTCAAATATGGCTTTTGCAAAACAATGTCTAATGAAGACATGAAAAAGCACAATTGTGTTTGGGATCCAGCATCCTGATATTTTCCAGTCAAGAACAAAACAAAACAAAAATCAATATGATCTATGCTTTGAACTGGGTAAGCCATGCATTCCAAAAGACCTTTCTAAAGACATTTAAACTCTACAAAAATGAGACACTTTGTCAAGTGTAAACTCTTAAAAACTAAACACAGAAGAATCTGAATGACTCAAGCATTGCTTTCCACTTCAAATGCTACTGAGGAAGTTTCGCCTGTGGCTGCGGTAGCTGAAGTGCTATTGGGCTGTCTTCAGAATTAACTACATGCTAGGAGTGGGTTGGCTTCTTTTTACACAGGTAAAATAGAAATTAAGTAAATTAACTGCATAATTTTTGGTTTTGCTTTATCTTTGGCATAGGATATGCCATTTTTCAAATTAAATACAGGACATGCACCACTCTGCATTCCAACATGTTATGCTGAAAAGGCACATTTGTTGCTGCCTGGGTGGCAAGGGAAGACTTCTTAATTTGCAAAAGGCATGGTGTTGAGTGCAACATCCTTTCCTCATCCTCCAGAGAGTGTTCAGTTAGACTAGGTACAATTGTACACAGCGGCTTCCCAGGAGCTGTCCGTTTTTCTCAGCCACTGCTTTCTTAGCTAGATCCAGGCTTGGAAAAGTCACCAACGCCTCACCACTGGGCTGGCCACTAAAGTTGTAAAGCATGAGGATGGAATCTGCTTGGAGCTGCAATGGTACAAGAAGACAAAAGAAAAAAGCCTTTAAGACCAGAGACCACTCCTGGAAACGTAGTTTTTAATGCTGGTGCATTTTTTAGTGCGTCTGGTTCACTCCACTCCTGTGTCCGTGGTAAAAATATTCCGGATGTTGAGAATGGGAAGGAGAAGGAATCAAAGATTAAAGGAAATTCAGCTTTTAGCTTGGCGAACAGCAGCAGCTCTTATTCTGCTGGTGTGCAGAATACAGAGATGTAGACATAACTCTGTGCAAAAATTTTGCTAGAGAAGCAATTGACATTAAAGGCTGATAAGAAAAGAGAGTTAGATGTTAATAGGAGGTGAATGGAGCAAGAAATCCAGGCATTCAATAAATAATTAGTAATATGTGGACAACTGGCCAAATGACAAAGGCTATTAAGGCATGTCAATACTCACATACAAAGTTAAAAAACCCCAACACACATGCAAAAAATAAAAGAGCTGTATGGATTCTGTTGGCAGGATGAGCTAAACTCAATGCAGGTATACAGCACAAGGAAGATTTTTCAGAAAACTTAAGTACAATTTGGTGCAGTCCAACTGAATTAATAAATACTTATTGTCATTTTAAGAAGGCTAAGAAAAAGCAGGTTAGCAGATGAGATTATTTAGTCATTGGAGTTGATTTACTTCAGAGGGCATTTGCTCTCACAGTCTTAAAAGGCAGTTACAAACTGCTGAGTTCAAAGCAGACATATCTGTCAGCCCTCTTGTACCCCATCCATTTTCCATAACATGCAGGAAATCCTTCCAAGCTAAGTTTGGAACTCCTGTTTGTTGGATAGAAATGAATCTCAGTGAAGTTTCAAAACCACAGACTGAAAGATCAAAAGCTCAGCATACAAGGTTAGTTTTTTGGAGAAAACAGCGTCAGACAAATCTGCGCTGGAAAACCAACCAGTTTTATAAATATCAACCCAATTCAAGTAAAGTTCATGTGACATATGTCCTTTTGAATTTATAAAAGGTTAAAATATTTAAGTGATTAATTTCTGTAGAATTTAAGTGTGCCTGGTAAACTACAAGAAATAGCAGAGTTCTCAGTTATTACCAACAGCATTTCATTCATATATCGTATCATATATCAGTTTCACATTCAAACATATGAAAATAAAGGAACTACATGCCAGTGCTTCACTCACCCAAACACTGAGCAGGTAGTAAAAGTATTTTTAAGATGCAAACAACAATACACTTTAGAAACTAAAGGCATGCATCAGACAGTTAGTATAACTTTCTGTCATTTCTTCTCAGAGAACTGAAGTTAGTCAAGAAACAGCATGCAAAAAGAAATTTTTTAAAGATTAAAAAATCATGTCTAAAACCCACTTGAAGTTTGGAAGTAATCTTGGCTGATTTCAGAGTAACATTCTCTCAAAGAGAAAAGTTGTATACAATTTGGGTTGAGCTGCAAACCTGAGCTAAAAGATGCTCTGCTCTAAACAGCGCTTTGCTGTTAATCCATATGGGATCAAGTCATTTACCATCAGTCCAGAGCAGAACTTTAATATTGCAGCTCAGAGTCAGCTGAAAACACAAATGGAGCACAGTTAGACCTCTGAGCACAGAGGAGAGTTTTAAAAACACAGTTTAAGTAGCAGTATTGGTGTAACACCAATGTAAGCATCTGGAAATTCATGTTGTAAGAGTTAGAGTAAATTCATGTTGTAAGAGCTGCATAGAAAGCAAGCAGAGAAGTTGACACATTCTGCAAGCAACACAGACTGTGGCCATGTCATGCTTAGTAGAAACCTATTGCTGATCTGGTTTTCCAGTTAATCACCAGACCATGCAGCCTCTAGTCTGTCTGCTCCCTACAGATCCAACATAAGAAAACAACTAATTTGAAAACAACTGAGTTGATGGTGATTAGTGAAAGTACATTATCTGGGAAGGTAATTCTCTCAAGGCAGAGTATCTGATTGCCATATTTAAACTGAAAGGTTGTTCTGTTTTTTTCTTAAGGAAAAAAGAAAGTATTAACTAATCAGTAGCATTTTGAATGGAATACAGTAGTACTGGGACATCATGTACTTCAAATAAGCCATAACAAAATTTCTCTAAGAATTATGAGTAAGTGCCAAAAATGCAGGCAAATTTACTGTTACCAAATCTAGTTGGTTGCATAGGAAAGTCATTATACCCAAAAAACCTCTTCTGAAAAAAAAAATAGTTCACACTGCATTAGGGTGACCAAGAAAGAGAGATACTAATCTCTAGCCAGTTATATGGTACAGAAGAAACAAAGCCAGAGGTCGGGGGGAGGGGGTGTTGCACACACATTTGTGTGTGTTTTCTAGCAATATCCGGGGGGAAAAAAATCATCTTCTAACACTCTACTAAAAGGAAAACATTAGACTGAAAGCTTTCACATGAGAAGCAGGCACTAACAAAGCCTTCTGGAAGTTTAACACACCATCTGAGCAGAACCAGGCAATGACTCTACCTCCACCACTGCTGCCCCATCAGCTACAGATCACAGCTGGCCCATTTTCTTAGGTTAGTTGATTTTTGAAGCAGAAAGACTAACACCAGGATCCCAATGCAAGCTACTAAGGGGGAAAAGCCATAAGCAAATACCTCTGCATCACCAAGCCCTTTTTGCCCTTCCCATGCACTTCTGGAGACCCAGGCTCTGGCAGTCACATCTTACCTTCTTCAGAAGTTACAAAGAGTTACAAACAGACCCACTCTTTCGGTGCTTGTAACACACTCCTGGCTTGATCGCTCAGCTGAATTAGGCCATTGTAGTCATCAGGTGCATACTACAGTACAAGTGTGATATGGGACAATCAGCAAGAGAAGGAACAATCTGGCACTGCAAGCCACACAGACCATCATTTGCAACCATAATTAAGAACATCAGCTATAATAACTGGCAGGAGTCACTGAATTGGACAGAAACTATTTTTATGCAAGATAAAAAAGATATCACTTGTATTACTGGTTGTAGAAATATAGAGTAAGTGCTTGTGGGGAATAAACTAAACTGTGTATTTGAACCGTTCCTTATCCAAGAAGGGAAATATCTCAGACCACGAAGTGCTCCTTTTTTCCTTCTACTCATGAGATGGCAGCATCAGGTAACCAAAATCTTAAGTTTTCATAAGCACAATCATGCATCCAGTAATGGCTCTCACTGGGAGAGATGAGCATCTTCCAGCTTGCACACTGAAGTGGGGGATTAGAGTAAGTGTATGGATTTAATTCAGATCTTTTATGCACTCATGGAAATAAAATGCAGCTTCTCTAGGGTAGAGTGACAAATGCTTGAGCTGCATATACTTGTACTACACAGACTACACCAATGTAATGAAAGAAAATCAACGCCCTGGCACGAATGCATTCACAAGATAAAATAGCATTTTCACTTGCATAGTATATTTCTACATTGGAAAAAGAAATAAACTACACAGTGTAACTGCATAATGATAGATTCGTGGAAGTAATATATTAAAATAGAAATAGTGACTGTACAATAAATTAGAACAAAACCTCACGTGAATCAGATCTAAGAATTATTTGAGATGCTGAATCTGAGCAGTAATCACTCATACTTATTGGCCTGGTACAAATATGACATACATAGTCAGAAAATATATCTTGGGGAATATGAAATAGCATTCTCAGCACAAAATCTTTCCAAATTGCATATCCTGGAAAGGGACTGAACAGTCTTACACATGCTGCAAAGACTACTTGAGTGGCTCCTATGATCCAGGAGACAAGAGTGTTTAGCATAACCTGAGTAGTGGAATAAAATTTCAGTGGCAAGAAGAGTTTCCTGTGTTCCCCAAAATGGACTAACACTAATGGTTTTGCACTACAGATTTTAGATGATTGCCAAATGCATGCAATGGAGATGTATCATGCTGCCTTTCCTTTGACATTTCTGTAATACAAAAAGTCTCCTGCCAGCTTAGGGAGAGAAAGGTATGATATTTGGGCATACAGGACATGTATCTGTCCAAAGGGAAGTTGAAAAGAAAAATACCAACCATGACAGTACACACCTTCCACAGAAAACAATAACCAAGAGCCCAGAGAACATAAAAGAAAAGAAACCCCCAGAATTTTTACTACTGTATTCTAGCCACCTTCACATCTAAACCCATGCCATTAAGTAAAGGACAAATATAGGGAGTATTTTCTAGATAGTCTCTGCCAGGGCAACCAGACTGTGCAAATATTAGATTTATCAATTCCCAGACCTGCCCTTGAAACAAATCTACAAAATGTAAGTTTACTCTTTGGAAGGAATGTCTCAAGATAGTACATACTTCAGATTATCAGTAGATGTACAGTAGGAAAAGTTCTATAGTCTTACTCTTGTAAGGGACAGCATTTCAAATTTGAAATTCAGAGAACAATGTGGAAAATATGAAAGCTGGGGAAAAATCCTGCAGAGAAATGTCAAAGTTGTCAGAGCTTAGGCAAAGACCTAAAGGAAGAAGAAAAATAAATTAATCAAAAGACCTAGAAATAGAAGTACCTTCTAATCATAAGAAGGATAGGTAAGAGACTGCAGTGAATTAAAACAGAAGCTGTAGAACAGTAAAATCTTCAAATGAAATGAAAACTACCCTAACTTGCCTGAGTAAGTACATGATTGTGAATCCTTCTGATTCTGTCTGCATTCTGGAACCCATAAGAACAAAACAAAAATATCCAACCACACAGGACCAAACCAAGGGTAAACTGGTTAATAAAGATGTAGTATACTATACTGTCTCCTTGAATTTTCTCTTTCTTCAGGCTATTTTATTTCTTCTATGCTGAGAGAAATATGGGACTGTCTTCCCCTCACACACTGTGCACAGGTTTGACCAGGTCACTAGTCCGTAAGTCATTGATTTCCATTTCATTTTTGCAGTTCCTACAGTGAATATTCAAATCTCAGTCTAAAAACAGCACATACAAAGCAACCTAGAGAAAATAACCCAGTGCTAAAAAAACCCCCCCAATATTAAAACTGGAAACTATATTTAGACATATCACAACTGGGAAGAAACAGAAACAAATAAAAGCAAAGGAAAACATAGGCAAAATGGCCACTTCAGGATGGCAGCTGCAATTCTAGCCCAAACTACCCATAAACTTTATCACAGAACAGTTCCCAAAGCAAACTCTTAGACTTTGGAAGAAAGCCTAGCTAGACTAAGTCTGGAATGTAGAATCAGATTTGACGGTAGGCAACTGCAACCTTTAGCACAAGTCAGGAGAAATACACTAAACTGTCTTTGCCGCTAAAAGTACATCAGTTGTACCTTAAGACTGCCCATACAAACGCCCACAAGCACCTGAATGCTCTGTGGAAGAGATACCACCTGAATGTTTTGTGTATCTGCGACTGAAACAGGTAATGCCTGTTCCCAAAAATACAGAGGGTGCCACTTTAGTCTCTTGCTTCAAGCGTGGGAGGCAACAGACAGACAGAAAGTGTAACCACTAATTTACTAGTCCCAGTCTCACTGATGCTTTCTCCACACAGGCAACATTTCCGGGTGGGAGATAAATTTAGGACTAAAAACAAAACAAACAACATGCTCTATTCTGAGAGTGTGGGGGTGAGCACATAATAGTGTCTGTATTGCCAGATGACTTCAAATAGCAGTAAGTGGGAATTCTTCCTCTACCACATCCCCTTCCCTTCCCTCGTTGGAAGGTGCTATGCCTAGGATTGGCACACAGATGATGAGGTATCCACTCTCAGACTAAAAAGAATCAGATTTCAAAAGGAACTCAAAGGAAACAGAGTATATTTCTTTGTTTGAACATGCATTTCAGAGAAAAAAAAGCCCTAATCCCTAAAAAGTCAGTAACAATGAAGTCTGCTGTGCTGGTACAAGAGAGAAATGTCATTAATGCCCCTGGAATTTAGCCGTCCATCCACTTCCCTTCACTTCCTTATTAGTATTTTAAGCACAAGTCACCCTCCTCCCCTCCACCAGCAAGCCTTGAATTCTGGGTCTCTGAAGCCTTGAAGGACTAATATACTGCAAAAGCTCTTTATAGCTGTAGACAAAAGACTCCTAAGCCCAGTACCGTTTTAAAGAACATTATTTAAGCTTTTCTTATGTAGAAACATGTACACAAGTCCCTACATTTCCATCCTAGCCTTTTTCAGCAAATGCAGGGGGGTTTAAATAAAGTTCATATGGTGACCATGGCCCCTAAATCTTAGTCATCTTCTAGTTTGGTTTTTTTTACTGCTATGCTTCCACCCAGCCTACCCAAATAGCAAGTCTGCCTTCTAAGAACTAGTCCACAGGGTCTTTTTCAGGCAGGCGTGAGGTCATATTCATGCCAACCTCCAAGAAACTGGGCAAGTACTACTAAATGCAAGCTGAATCCTAGCCAAGACAACAGCTGTGAACTCTGTTTTGGTCAGCTAAGACCATGGGCACAGCTAAATTGCATCTGCTTTTACATTAACCTAACAGTTCTTGTCACGATTCCAACTCTGTCAGTATTTGTATGCTCATTAAAAAGAAACGGCAAACAAAAAAACAAGTAAAATCCAAACCAAACAAAAAAAAGAGTCAGTATTTGGAGACTAAAATATTTCTCATTGATTCATTTAGTGTCTAAATAGTAAAACCCATAAAGTATTTAGCCACTAAATAAAGAAAAATAAACATACTTTAGTGAAAAGTTTTGTTCTGCTATGCACCAACTTCACATAAATCCATGACAACTATGACCCTTGTTCATTCATTATTTGCTGGAGTTCTCTCACTGCTTCTTCAACTGTTCAGAGTGATGGCCTAAAGTAACACTGAGGAGTGTTGCTGTATGATACTGGTGAACTGCATGGTGAGGGCTTTGTTGTTGCTTTGGTTAGTCTGAGTTTTGTTGTCTTTTCAATGTGGGTTTAGTCAGCTTGGGTTTTGTTGTTGTTTTCTTAGCTACCCTTTAGCTACGTAGCCAGTATATGGTTGGACTCAAATCAATGGCCCTACTGCTTTACAGTACAACTAAAAAGCAGTTTAACATGAATTACTCAATCAGAGAATATTAATATTAGCTCTTTTGAGGATTATAGTACACTACAGTATTATACAGAAAGGTGATGGAGAAAATTACTATCTCCCTGATTTACTGTTAAAATTCTTTTGAATTTTTCAGTTTCTTACTCCAAGTTACAATAAATACATGCAAGCTGGAAAGAATTTTCAACAGTAAAAACAAGAAAATAGAACTACAAGAAGAAATTGAGCTGCTGAAACACTAAACAAGAGGCTAATTCTAATAAAATTAAATGAAAATTAAAATGCTGGTCTGCAGACTTTTTAATTATTTGGTTTTAGAAGCATGTACTGACATTGAAACCAGCTTGTTGAAGGCCATGATAGGCAAAGTCTATCTCTTAAGAGACAGGTCTGGTATGAATAGTGCTTTCACTTGAGTAGCAACATGTGCACTCATTCAATGTAAGAGCCCATGAAGACTGAAGGAAAAAACCAGGGAAGAATAAAGCAAGAACTAAAACTTGAACCCTGTTCCTTTCAGACAAGGATGCACAAAGACAAAAATCACCCTTCAATCTCAGCATCTCCGATCTGAGTTGGTTCCCAGAATACCAACACCCAAATCCATTGAATACCAACATCAATTAGTTATACAGAGATTAAAACCATGCCCAAACCACTGATGATGTTTAGGGGCTCACTTTATGAACGAGCAGAAGCATCGTGCAATAAATCCTTGCGCAGCAGCAGAAAATGAAAACACAATGTGAGCAAAGGGGAGGAAAAAAAGAAAAAAATATTAGTTATTGCTCCAAAGATGTAATATTGTCTCATTACAGTAAATCGTCTCATTTTCCCCTGAAGGAATGAATGAGTATAAAACTAGTATTACCACATGTGAGATTCCAAGAACAATTCAAAAGAAGTCCTTGGCTCCTTTATAAGATTTTGAACCTGATCTCATTAGGACAACATCTTCTAAAGAAATCAAAGAGGTGACCAATTTAATAACAGTAACTGATGATGACAGGAGGTTGCAGCAGTAGAACATAGTTTTCACCTTGTGGCAAAATTTCTGTTCCTCTAACTGTTTAATTGTGCAATACAAACATCAGGAACTTCTCTCCAAATGCAGAAATGAGGAAAAGGGCAAATTGAGCACCAGACACGAAGTCCAGATCTACTAAACTGAAGATTTAGTGCAAGATAGAGATGTCTCGATATTGTCACTGACCTGTTCCAGGCACAGACAGGTTCAGGCCACATTCCTCAAAGGTGCCTTCACTTGTAGCTGCATTTCAATTTAGCAAATAAGCTTCCCCGCTTAAGGTTTTAATACACCCACCACCTATCCACCAAGACCCCCAGTCAGCAGAAAACAACTACAAGGCAAAATATGAATGGCTAAACATGGGTGAATGATTATTACGATTTGTCTGGACATCACGAAAGCCACAAATAACTGAATTTGGTTTCAACTCTGGAAATATCTGTGGAAGAAAAAGCCCTAAACTACAACAACATTCAGTTTCTTTTTACTGTTTGTCAAGATTCACCACAGTTTTTCTGCGATTATTTTTTTCCACCAAAAAACTGAGTATGTAAAACTGCTTTCAAAACATAAATGCAACATTCAAAAAGAAGACACAACAGGTAGAGCACTGCATCTTCCAAATACTCAAAATCTGGAACACACACATTTAAGCATCTGTTCTCAGTCTACATTCATTTGTATGCCAGACATCTGGCTCAACAAATTAAAGCTAATTGTCCTTTAAGAATCTTAAAGTAGAAAAAAAAATAAAAAAAGAAAGAAAACATAGTATGCCTGAATGTTTCCTGTTAACTCAACAATATAACTGTTATCCAACTTACAGAATGTCAAAGGACAAACATACAAAAATTGTTGCCTTTGACAAAAATCACTTGCTCACTTCCAGTGGTTTAAGAGCCACAAAGAGGATTTTAGGTCAGGGCTTCCAAGCAGTACCCAAAAGGGCAGAGTTGGTAGCTGTGTAAGTGCTGTTACCCACAGGAGTTAAATACTTACCAGAATATAACGTAATAAATTATCTTTCTTTTTAGCAAACATGTCATGACAAAGCATGCATAGAGATACAATATCCTCTGAGACAAAAGGCAGAAGACATGGAAAGAGCCATTCCATGAATTCAAATGAGTGCTACTGGAAAACAATGGTTGTAGATGGTGCCTTTTTTTTAACTTATCAAGAAGATAAGTTTCTATCTGCTCACTTCAGAGCATTCCATCAGTCCATGCAGACTGAAGTTACCTATAGTATATCTGCCATCTATAGGTTGGATAATACAGATTTCCTTTAGTTTGTGATGTAATACAGCTTTAATGAAAGATGTTCCTGCCTGTAACCAAAATAATTAGGACTTGAAACAGTGTTTGACCAAGACATCTGTCTCTCTCCTTTGGCAAGTCACCACACCCAGCTCACAGCTCTCTGTACCACAAATTTGCACTCAGCAAACTTTAAGTCTCGAAGGTCAAACACATCCTACCAAAAGGCTCCCACCACCAAGAGGCCAGGACTGAAAACTTGTGGCAGCCCCCACTTTCCTGTGGCAGCCCTTTGCAGCCCTACTCCCTCTGGGGCTCTGAGCCTTCTCGCTCTTCAAACTCACACCCCAAACCTAGACACCAAATCACTGCTTCCACACTAGGATTTGTTTATTTAATAAGAAATAAGGGAAATTGTGTGTTACACTTCAGTCTGCCAGTTAAATACACAACATGCACACATGCTGGGCAATTTCCAAAAGCACTCGCTTGCTCAGTTTGATCTCCACTGATCAATATTCAGAGGCCCAAATTCGATCTCAAGGAAAGGGACTGCATACTAACCTGGTACCCCTGGAAGAAACTGAGTATCTCCTTCATTCCTGTGTTATATGGCAAGCCCTGCATCCGGACCAGGGCTCCAGGCTGGGGCAGAATCGGAGTGTGGGTGGCAGTGGCAGCAGCGGCCACAGCTCCAGGAGGAGCTGCAATGTACCCCACCGTGGTAGGAGATACTGGAGGACTGAAAGAGGAAGAGGGAGCAAAATCGTTATGAAAACCAATAATTGGTTCTACGACTCAGAACAGGCAAAGATGAAACTTTAGATTTAGATTTGAAAATAAACCCAAATACCACAGGAAATTAAACAGCCCTGATGTGGATTGTTTTGTGGACTTTCTTAATTTCTCTTCAGCATCTCAATCTGTTTTTTGAGAAGCCAAAGGAAAATAGCTAACATTTGTTGTTAAACACTTAAGGAGTGGCATTTTTTATTTCACAGGGGAGTAGAAAAAAGGAGCTGCCAATGACTTGTTTTAAGATCATTAATAAAAACACAAGGAAATAAAGGGAAGGGGCGTGTCATAGTATGAAAGGGAGGAGTAGGCCCCAATCTGGCATTTCTAAGCCACAAAATAAGCGAGTAATTAGTATCTCCATCTCTGGTCAGGGCCCATCTAGCAAATTACCAGATACTCAAGTCAGCAAGTGTCACAAGCCTAGGAACTATCAGTGAACAAGCTATTTCCCCCCAGTCCGAGTACCAGACCTCAGTGACTCATGCTGATACCATCTGTGGGACGGGAAAAGGTGGAGATCTGCTTTGCTTTTACATGTAAAAATGTTCTTTGGTCTCACTGATATACAAGATCAAACCTAGTACACACCTATGATGAGTCTTTCAGTATGAAAACAGTATTACAAGTAAAACAATAAACTTAGAGGTGAGGGTAGAGGCATGTATCGACACAACTTCTCTTTTGGCCAAGAAATAGAACTGCCTTGATGACATTGCCCCAGTGCCAAAAACCCTCTGCTAAATATTAGGCCAACATTATCAGGAGATCCAAGCAGAACCTACAGAGGAGATGAACCCCATTACAAGGTCACAGAGAAACAGTTAAAATGCTTTCTGCCTCTGCTGCTGAACATCAAGTTCCCAGGATTACCTACACCAGAAGGACAAATTTAAGAGCTGTTCACAGGTGACCACACAGTTGTCTGCTCCACTGGGATGAATGTTCAAGAGAAGCAGTTACATTTTGGGGTTACCTGGGATAGTAAGCTGTGTAATTCATGTAAAGCTGAGCAGCCTGGGCTGGGTAGTAGGTAACAGTTGGAGGAGCAGCTGCAGAGGCCTGAGGCGTCCTGGTGGTCGGCAAGAGGGCTTGTGGCTGGTAAAGGGCTGCTGCCTCTGCTGGGATCACAGCTGCTGTTTGGAAAGCAGCATAGGCTGGTGGAGAGAGACCTAAAACCAAACCAGGACACAAAACCAAAAAACAATCAGAATGGAGAACTCTAGGAGGCATAATTCCTCTCCTACAGCAATGTGATTAAAACTACCCAGGCATGATTGATGAACACTTGAGCAAAGACTGCTCTCTAGCCTCTCCCCTGGACACCTTTGCTACATTGCCAGGAATGACAACTGGGGCGTTTAGAGTGAGCAATTCCTAAAAGTTCACAACTCCTAGAGCTGAGCAGCCTTGTCTATATGTAAATGGAAAGTAGGGAACTTCAGAGTTATTAAAAGAAAGCATAAAGCCATGTGCATAGAGAAAGCAGGCGTGCACACCAACACACCCTCATGTTTTTCTAACAGAAGTTGTACTCTGTGGGACAAAAGCACCATAATTGTAGCTACACATGGGCATCCATAACTGCTGACCATGAAATGTCATGTACAAGCTTCCTGTGACTTGAAAAAGTATTTTTAGGATACAGCAAATGGAAGGGAGAATACCCCATTAGATCACTAGTCTAATGCATTTTGATGAACAAATACCTAATTTGTACTGGAACATTAAACTTGGCTTGGTGTGCAGTCAAATTGGTTTTATATATTATGTTCGGCAGCTTTTTACTATTTTGCAAATACACATCAGTATCTGCATTGTGATTTGGTTGTGAGACTAATTAGAACAATACAGTAAAATTCCATTATAGTTCCTCAGTAAGGTTCACTGTAATCTTAAAATAAAAAAATTAAAATCCATCCAACTTCACCACACTATGGTTGGTTAGTATATCATCCCAGTGGGTGTTTTCCTTCAAAAATAAGCCCAAAGAGTACCTTCTCAATGCTCTGAGGCAAGATAGCAAGAGCACTCATCGGCAGCTGGAATATAGAACTTCTCCCCATTTTAAAAATCCTTCTCATTCCAAGTAGGTTTCACTACAGGCAAGTCTACTGCAGAGCTCAGAAGAACAGTGCACCCATAAAAAGCAAAGTGTGCAACAATTTTACTGGCAAGGCCTTGCTGCCCTCTACTCATCACCGAAAATACAATAAAAATGCCTCTGATCAGTCCCATTATTGCCCAAAGGGAACAATTCCAATCTTAGCATGTACACAGATGGATGATTATTGATCATGGCAAAACCCGAGTCAAAAGGCGAAAGGCCACAAAGCTTCAGCACCTACCACATATCAGCCTTTAGCAGCAGAGAGCAGAAGAATTGGAGACTTACATGGTAACTTACATGGCGGTGGGGATAAGCCACTACGATTTAAAGTGCCACCCATTAAAACAAAGTTCATCTCCTCTCCTGAACACTGGAATACTTCCACATAACGGTCCTTCATCATTTTTTTGTGACATTTCTGAGCCACCATAAAGGCTTTGTCAGCAGATTTCATTTGGATAAAAGCATCACCTGACGGTCGTCCCTAGGGGAGGCAGGGAAATAATTGTAGGTCAATCTGTACCTAGATCACAAGAAATGCAGAAAGCACAAAGATCAAACATCTACTGAAAGCCTGTATCGCTATTCCTTCTCTGGCACTAATAACCAACAACTCAACAATTCTTTTTAGGAGCAGAAAAATCAAGACTCATGCAACAAGAGCTCAGTTAACACAATGCTACTTCAGTCCTCTGCAGAAAGAAACAGAGAATCATGTAGCATGCAAAAAAATGTAGAGGTCTCTCATGCAAAAGCTGTTCAAAGCAGAACAAACTTTCAAGTTATATCAACCCACTCATGGCCTTCTCCACTCGAAATCTGAGCATCTCCAGGGTTGGAGATTCCATGTCATTCTGGGAACCTGTTCAGGTGCTTAGCTAATTTCTCTTTGCAATTTCATTTTTTTCCTTTTCACCCAACTGGAATTTTTTTTTAATGCAGTTTATTCACATTGTCTCTTATTCTTTTGCTGTGAAGCTGTAGGAAGAGCCTGGCTTTGCCTTCCCTATAACTACTTTTGAGGTAACAGTACAACAGCATAAAGTTCCAAATCCTTCAGTAATGTTCATAGCTACGTCAGAAATTGGTTTCCAGGTCTGATTTTCTGCAGTTTGAATAAAATAAAAAATCCCTTAACCAAAAAAAAAAAAAAAAAAAAAAAAAAAAAAAAAAAAAAAACAAAAAAAAAAAAACAAAAAAAAAAAATTTCAAAAAAAAAAAAAAAAAAAAAAAAAAAAACCAACAAACAAACAAAAAAAAACTCTTTCATCTGTTTTCTTTAATATCTCACTATTTCTGCTGTTAAGAGTTTAACACAAAACAACAGGAAAAATATATCTCTATGATCATGTCATTAAGGTATACCAAAACATAATTTTTAATTATCAACACCCTTTAAAGCCTAAGCAATTGATAATCAAGTTAGAAAAACCTAATTTTGACACAAAGACCACTCAAACAACTCAGCAGGGACCCTGCAGCTGACAGAGCAGCTATGCCATCTAACAAGAGACAGACATTTCTGTCATGTGTCTCTCCAGCCTCTGGCTGAAACATGAGGGCTTGTTTAAACAGCCTTCAGGAAAAGGTTATCATTCAAAGAAAAAGCTTCATCTTTCCCCAGGCTGATGCATACATACATACACAGAGAGAAAAGCAAGGGTGTATGTAAAAGGGGAAGAGAAATGAGGTAGAGACAGACAGAGAAAACATTGTGTTTTCCCAAGGTTAGAGAAGACTAAAGCACAGCCAAGATCAGGTAAGCTGCCCTGACTTCCAACCTGTTCAATCACTGCAAAGTTACTGCTCCCGTGCCAAATGCTGTTACCTGCTGATTAAGGACCATGTGAACTCCATGGGGCTTGATATCCCCTGTGGCATCTCCCATAAATTCCAAGATGTCATCAATGCCAGCAGTGTAAGGAAGACCTCTGAGCCGGACGCAGTCACGGATGCTGCCTGTGGCGATGGTGTACGGTGGGGGTATGACTGGGATGATGGGAGTTGGAAGAGTTGGAATAAGAGGTGTTGACATGTATCGATTAAGTACCTGTTGGCAAAAACCACAGCAACAGAGATTTATGATGATCTGCCTGAGCACAGAGCAGTTCTCACAGCACTATTTCCAACATCAGAGAAAAAAAACCCCTTCTTACACCAAATTATTGCAGTTAGTTTCCCATTGGGCATTTGAAAGTTTTAAACTCAGAAGGGGAAAGGGGAAGGGTAACAAATTCAATTCGCAAGACCCTAATAAGAGAGTTTTCTAATGTCAGTACAAAAAATGTTAAAAGCCAATTACAGTTTATAGTATTTCAAAAAGGAACATCTGAAATCACATCTGTCCTAACAAACCAGCATTGTCACATCCAGTTCTTTGTTAAATCAGGGTAAATTAAAAGCAGTCATTTTAAAAGAACTGAGACCTGAAATAAATAATAAGTAAAAGCACAAGTTCTAATTATTCTAAAACCTGATTGGTTAAGTGAGGGTCCTTATTTGTTTAACCCCAGTGCTCATCTCCAAGTACAGAGTTTCAGAGGAAAAGAAATAAAAATTAAAGATAAGAATATAGGAGCCTTTGATCTTAACATTTTCTCTTGACTCATTTCCAAATGACAAAGGGAACATATGACACGTTGGCACTTACTGCTTGAAAATATTTTTAGTGATGATTATCACAAATAAACAGATTCTAATGAAAGAGGTACTAAAAATGGGTTACAAAGTTTTAGTTTTGTCAAAAGTGATTCTGTTTAGGGAGTTTGTTTCAAGAATCTCCTTGTAGAGTATTTCAGGTCAGAAATCTCCCTCAGTGTGCAGAATATTGCAATTACTTTGTCCTAACGTTAAGTAGATGAGATCTGGCTTTACTTCTTGTAATTACTCAAACAAGTAGCCTGTAATTCCCTGAGAATTCATCTCTTGGCCAAGCAGCAAAAAAATTAGGGAGTCAGCCTAGACAGCTGTCATAGAGAAAGAAGTAATGCCATATTGGTAGAATATAAGTTTTATCCAGGTCTCCCTAAAAGAAGTGAGGTCACAGACTTGGTCACTGTGACAGAGTGATTTTTTTCCTTAGAGGATTTTGCCTCGTTCTCTCTCAGGAGGGAAATAGTGGGGGAGGGGAAAATGCCATTTCCCAGTCTTCAAAACACACAGATCAGATTCTTGGCTGTTGCAACATCCACACCACAGTAGTAGCAATGGTCTACAAATGTGGAAATTCTTTCCCTTGTCCAATCCCTTCTACAGAAAGGCGTCAAGAGTCACATAGGTGGAAACAGAACTGTAGTACATTTTTATAGCAGTGGTTATGCAAAGACCAGACCAAACCTCAGAGTGGTTCCCTTCGGAGCCATCAGTCTAGAAATATTCTGCGTGAGGAAAAAAAGTATCATATGTGATGTTTTTCACAGAGACAAGCTGCTGGTGACAAAATAAAATGGTTTTACCAGTTTAAGAAGGTAATGATAGGAATTGGTCAAGGATAGGGAAAAATTCAATATATCACCGTAGGAAAAAGATATCTCACTTCCTTTCACCAAAAAATCAGGGACATCCTGTTAATTCTTAGTTTCCAAGAAAGCAGTTGCAGAAATAGCTCATTTCATGCATTCAGACTTGGATTTAATATTAGAAATTCTGTACATGGAGACCAGAATTTAAAGACAATACTGCAGATTTTCAAGAAACATTACTACAATACTATCAATCTACTGTATTTTTAGGTTTATTTTTGTGATTTCAGTCAACTTTTAAGGAGTAGAAAATTATGGAATGATTTTACTTTACAGTCCGAGTGATGGCAAAAAAAAAAAACCACCCAAGCAGTGGCATCTTAAAAAAATACCAAAACAAACACCCCCCCAAAGAAACAAAAAAACCCCCCAAAAACAGTGCTGCAGAATTTTCCATGCCCATTAGGAAACGTATTTTGGCCTTTCTTGACATTTTTTGTATAATAAATGTCCATGGTTCTCTACAACATATTTGTGTGCAAGTGTTAAAAGAAATGTTCTAACAGTTAAGTTTTGATTCTTACAAGCAATACACAAGCAAAAGTTACAACCTGTTGGACTTCTGCTGCTGTGCTCCTGAAGAGTTCAATGTAACGTTTTCCAAGTATTTCTTTGTGCTTTTTAAGTGCATTCTGTGCATATTCTTCACAGGAAAATAACACAAATGCATCTCCTGTGGGTCTGCCATCTGGGTACTTGACAAAGAGAAGTCCCTCTTTCCCTCCTGTCACTGGGCACTCAGGGCCCAGGAAGCCCAAGACATCTTCCTGAGTAGCAGTGAATGGAAGGCCTCTCATCCGGATGATAACTTGGTTCTCCTTGGATAAGAACTGGGCCACTTCATTGGAGGTGCCTGGGAGAGAAATAACAGCACAAGGTCAGCCAAGAACATCTGCTCAAGGCTGGGAAGTCAATTCCAGAGGACGCAGCAGAGGCAAAGCGCTAAGGAAGAATACAGAAGGTGAGTAGTCAGCAACAAACCCAAAGAAGACTGAAACACTACTAACTGTCTGCAATCTATTTGGAAGGGAAAATCTCTGACTCTGCAAGTGTTTCATAGTGTAATGAAATTGGGACAAAGATGAGATGAATGTGAATTTATGGATGCTTCCACTGCAAAGGCTGGTCTTCCTCCCAAGACCTGTCTGTGAACATCATAGCTCAAAAGCTCACAGCTCAGTTTCAACCACGTGAAAACAGAATTTGACAGGGTCAAATATTCTTGGAAGGCAAAACAGGAAAAGCTACTTCATTATCCATTTGCATCCTCAGTCAAGAAAAAAAAAAAAAACAACAACCTAGGACAACATTCCTATGAACTTAAGTAATCACACTGAACTCCAGCATCACTTACCTCCTGCAATTTTTAAGAATTCTTCCCCAGTTGCTTTGTAAACCTTCAAAAGAAAGAACAAAAAAAACCCACATGAAAATCACAATGTTCAGCTCTAAACCACACATACTCTTTCACAAGCAAGAGAATAGTATTTTGGTACTTTGAGCAAAACAGAAGTGCAGTTTGGTTTTAAATGACAATATAGCCTAAAATATTCAGGTTTCTCTCCAAAGATTTGTTTCAAGTCACAACTTTTTACCTCAATGTATCTGCTACCCATGTGATGCTTGTGCCTTTCCAGGGCAAGGTCTCTCTGCTCAGAATTGACAAACCGAACCAAAGCCTCCCCATTTCTTCTTCCTTGAGAATTCAGACAAAGAGCCACACCACCTCTGAAAGGTAAAGCCAACAAACGTAAGCTTAGTCTGAACATTTAATAACATTTAATAAATAATTCTGTAAGAATGGTAAAGGAATCAGACTTTAACATGAAGGTTACAGAAAGAAAAACAAATTGCTACTATCCACAATTTAATTTCACTTTTGTTGTAACACAATTATATTTTAAAATCCACTTCATTGAGATCGTGGAACTCATGATGTTTACCACTTTCTCAATTCCCATGAAGATGCAAATTTGTCCTTCCTGTTATCTCAGAGACACAGATTTGAATTTCCTCATAACTCTAAATAAAAAATTGTATTTCCTCAGTGGTGGGGATCTGGAATCTATAATTAAGTGACAGGTATTCTAAATGAAAATCACTCTCTCTCTTTTCATATATATGTATACACATACATCTATACAGAGGTATACACACAAGTCATATGAAAATTTCTTCCAAACAGTACTTGGAAGTTTAGGAGGTATGGAATTATATTAGAATTTATTAGAATTTAGAAAAGTTGGCACAAAATTAAAGGTTTTTTTAATATCTTGGTCCCTACTTTGATTAATGCAATAGGAGTTTCTCCCTTTAGATTCTAGCAATAAATGAATGTATATTGGTTTTCAATTGAAAAGTCTCATTTTTTCTTCACACATTCCAAACCTCTTTCCTGCACACCTAAGGCTGGTAAACCTGTTCAGTTGTCATGACCACAGTGTGGGAAGGGGTCAAGTGGGGAAAGACTGAAGGACTGTAGTGGGGAGTGTGGGAGATGTGTGTTAAACAAATATTAAAGGAACTTGCTATTAAAGGCAAAGTGATAAAGCAAGGCAAATTCTCCTTATCTTACTTGGCAATGTTGAGTCCTTTGAAAAAGCGAGCGATATCCTGGTCTGAAGACTGCCATGGCAAACCTCTGGCACGTATTACTGTCTCACTGTCTACAGTTTCAGATTTACTACTGCACAGAAAGAAAAAAAAAAAACCCAAGCCAAAGTCAGCTTTAATCCTTTAATCTAGGTTTTCCAATATTTTACCAAATTCCAGATTGCAACTAATTTAATTGTAAATTGGGAGTATATTTTCTGTTGAGACTCTTCTATCTCCATTATTCCTTTCAATAAAGAAAGGGAAGATAACTTAGACAGTTGCTGTATATCTGCAACACTGAAGATATCACCACATTGAAGTTCTTTAAATAAAAAAAATAGGAAAACTGTCTCAGTGTAAAGTGAGAAGGAACTGGCTTAATTTTATTTGAAAGATCCAGCAGTCCAAGCAATACAAATTACTTATGACTAAGATATTTCATTGTCTGGTCACTGAAATGCATTTGTAAAGAACGCTTCCTCCCTAAACCCAGCACCCCATTCAGCATTTAAACCCACTTTGGGAAGCACCACACAGCTCAGCTCATATAGGGTGCACTGGCCATCAGCCCTGTTGACTTAGGGAAAGTTCACAAATATTTCTTCACCCTGGGCAAGATAAGCCAGCCTCGCTGCCACGCAAAACAGAAACAAGAGAACAAAGAGCATTTAAGTTGCAGTGACTTTGAAGAGATAGACTAAAGTACAGCATTCAGCATGCCAGCCACAGTCTGTCTGCACTGAGTGACTGCTGAGCACACTGTTACTGTTCTCAGGAGCCAACCTGCTTTCACACGACCATGGGGAAATATTCACAAGCTTTCCTTGCTGTACACAAGACTCATTTTGTTTGTAAACATCTGTGACACGGGCACTTACCAAGGACCTGTTTCATACTTGTGTTTCACAGTTTCAGGCTCTGAAAATACGTGATCTGTGACAAAACAGGAAGTTTAAATAAAACCAGAGTCAGAGATTACTTAAGAATGACAGTACCACTGCCAATTCCTTCAGAAAAGATTTCAGCATTCTGTATAAATAGTTAACTTACTACAACCTTCAGAGAGCATGCTGAAAATGATAGCCACCATGGTCTTCACTTGCCACACGCCAAAGTCCTCCTCCGCTTCATCTGTCCCTAAGCCTAGATCTAAATAGGTGATTATAGAAAATAACAGACTTGCACAATCATTTGTAAACAAGTCATAAGGCTTTTCTGATATCAACATAGAACTGGTAATCAAATGTACTGGTCTCAGTGGGGACATGTGACTATTAGACATGTTACTCTGTTCATAAACTGGTTAATATTCACTTTAACAGCCAACAGTTTGAAAATTATTGAGAGCTTACATAATTTCAGTGTTAACACTTCAAAAAAGAAGAAGCTGCATAAGTTCCTATCACTTTGAACATAACTGAACTTCAGTCCCATTCAAATGGGCCACAACAATCCTTCCAATGAGAATTTAGATGAAGACTATTGTTTGGGTTTTGTTTATGCTTTGTTTTAAACTCAGTTCAGTCAGGATCATGCAAGATAACTATTATTATCTGCAAACAGTAGAAACATGCAGGCCAGCTGCTGCTGAAAAGGCCACTGAACGCTCAGCTTTTCTTTTAAGATCAAGTATCAATACAAGTGATGTTCTTCTTTGTCAGATTTACTAAATATAATTTAGAAATCAGTTAGACTCAATTTGGGGGGAAAAAATTACAAGCAGAGCCACTCCCCCAACACACACTGAAGTAGACATTCCTTTCACTTTACCTGTGAGTTTTTAAAACCCTCATCTTCTTTTAGTCTTCTAAACTCTGTAACACTCAGAGATAAAACTTAAGAAAGCTTAATTGGTTGTGGTGTAAAAGCTGCAGCAAAAGGATACATTCTGCCATGGTCTTGATAGTCTGATCTTTCACGGCGGCTGAACTAGGGTAGCAAGTGTGAAATTCCTTGCGCAGATCATAAAACGAATAGAAGCAGTCTGACAGCACGAAGTTCTATAAGGAAGGCAAAAATGTTTATTTTGTACACACTATCCCTTTAAATTTCAATTAATACTTTTGAACTGAAAGAGGCACTCTCAAAAATCACGTAGTTGCTTGTCTATGATGGAGCAGTTTGGGTCCTTTGTAACACAGTTCAAATTCCATAACTGTACAGAACCGGATCTCTACATGAACAAAGTCAAATAGCCTCTGGGAGGCAGACCCATACAAAACAGTTGGAGAGGGTGGCTGGGAAAAAAGTATTTAAAAATATCTAGGTTTTGCTGCTTAATTCCCATTTTGGACACTATTTTCTCCTTTGTGGCTATATTGAAAAGCAGAATTGCCCCAAACCATGACAACAAATTTTGAATAACTATTGTTACAGAATACAAAATGTCTTTCAGCAACTTTAAGATATTTATTAATTGTTATTGTATATCGGATAAGAGCTCTAATTATATGATATTATAAACAAACATTTAAGCAGCCCTTTACTCAGATATAAGCCTATTTTTTCAAGGAATAAAACAAGTAACTTGGTCTAATTCACTACTTTCTCTCTCACACTCTCCAACTGCTTTACTATATAAAAGTTTAACTTCAGTCTAGTCAAACAGAACCCACCCTTGTAAATAAAGAATTAAGAGAAGTCACAAGGTAATGCTTCTTAGAATGGTGGGAATAGCAAGAGCTAAGGTCTGAGGCTTAAAAACAATTAATGCACAGAGAGAAATAAACTTTCACAAATGAAAAAGTATTGAAGGAGGAAAAAAAGGAACGAAGAGAAATATATGCAGTATTAAGACACTGAACTTTTGCCACCAGATTGACACCATTTGTCCATACCAGATCCACTCCTTAACCTGGTATGGACAATTATTTTTTTTCCACAACATCAGTTTGTTTTAGTTTAGCCCATTTGTTTCAAGAGAAAAGTATAAAGAATGACACCCCACAAAAAAAAGTAGTGTGCCTGAATGATAAATATAATTCCTGCTTCCTTACTTATCTCATCCCTACAGAAACATGCACTTTTCATAAAAAGTCACAGTGTTAAGTTTTAATACAACACAAACAGCAAGTGAATATTTGTAGAAACTCAGCATGAGCCAATACTCCTGTGTAGAGAAAAAACCCTCCAACTGGCCAGCTCCTTCCATGTCAGCAGCTCTCATTCTTGTGGGCCTCCCTCAGGCCCTGCTAAGCCAGCAAACTCAAGAGCCACCACCTTGCACAAAGGCAAGGTTCCCCTCCCTGTGCATGGCAGGCTGCTCTAAACCCTCCAGGAACTTGGAGCAGAAACTGCTGCTTCATGTGGGAGTAGCAAATAAGCTGCAGCTCTGCTTCCCACTGAATAAATGCAGATGGGGACCCAGTGCCAGGCCACGTCACTGCCTGGGTGCTTACCCTCCACAGGACACTGGTTTAACACAACCCTAGGCAAAGCAATAGTTCTCCACCACTTCTGCTGAGGTTCAATCTGTACCTCTGTTTCCACTCCAGACATAGAATTCAAAGTACTTGTATTGTTCCTCTCTCTATCCTGTTTTTCCTAATTTTCCTCTTCCTTATGCTCATCTACGTGTCCAAGTAGTGTGTTTGACTTTCAAGAACAAGTGCCTAAAATAACTACTCTGCTACTCAGGGCTGAGGCAGGGAGAGGATCATCTTCAACAGCCATGGAACACTCCAGTTCTCAAGGTGGAATCGTGTCACATCCCTCCCCAGTGCTGCCGCTCTGCACCAGTTCTGGTCTCGTACCTTCTTAGATGTTTCTGGGTGGAGAACTTGTCGAATGAGCAACTGGCCATCACTGCAGAGTGTGTAAGAGCTCCTCCCAAGTACTTTCAAGTCACTGGATACCAGCTGACTAAACTGAAAAATAAAGTGATAAATTTCATTGTACTGACTGATAATTTCATGAAACAAGCACTTAACATTATTCCAGCACTTTTTTTTAAGGAGATAAAGTAATTCAACATTCTGTACAAGTTTTTGAAAGAAACATGATGGAGAACAGACATGGGCTCCTGAAAAAAGTAAGCAAATAAACTGTGGAAGGCATTTGTGGAATAGAAAACAAGAACATACAGAATATAGTAAAAAAGACTATGTAGGAAAATATGGCAGAATTATGAGTTCATATGAAAGGCCACCATATTATACTGCTAATGTACAAAACATGGACCAACTATAATTTAAGTTATTAAATATTTGAAAGAACTTTGAAGATCAATCATAATACTGATGTTGCAATATCTTTTCTTCAACTATGGTACCTTTGACTTTGGTTATCTCCTTAATTTTTTTTAAACCTCAAAAAGAAGAAAAGCTGCCCATCAGAATTTACTAATGTTTCAAAAGTAATATATTAAGAAAAACCAAATAAATACTGATCTAATACCTTCAAAAGTTAAATTATAATCAAGTCACCTCCAAGGTAATTAAAGTTCCTGATAGAGATAAAGTGTTACAAATACTAGATTAAAAAAAATTATTCTCAGCTCTAGGCTGGATTACCCCCAGCAGATAATTCTCAAGAGGAAGGGGCTCCAGTTGTTTCGTTCAATGTTATTTTCCATCCCTAGATAACAGTTTCTGCCTTTTATTACTCCATACCAGTGTTAAATTCCTAGCTCATAACAGTCACCTAACATGTTATAGTACCCACATGCATCATATCAGTAAGCAGCAGCTTGTTAACTAACTTCCAAGGGGACAAATATAATTATTCTAAGCTTCCCTCTTGATGCTACTCCCTCCCAGGAAGGCATCACCTCACCAACAAAGCAATAATTACAATCACGACGCAGTAGCCACCCACCACCCTCAGCAACATCTTGTAACTGCAAAACAACCACCCCCAAAAGCAAATTACAAGTTGACTTGAGACTCACACAGTATCTTTGTACTGTCTTTTAACCTGTGCATAGGGAAAAAAGAGAATTGGTTTGTTTTTATCATAACACGTGTGACACTTTACATCACTACAGTCTCTGCCCGGGAAAGATGACGTCCTGATGACCTGATGCCACGTCTCCACAGAGCTCACAGTGTGAACAGGTCTTGCAGCATCTGCAGCCCAAAGGTAAGGCTCCATAAGGGAGAAATCATGTATTGAACATGATTTAGAAGGAGCAGAGACATGATTACCCAAGCTTTTTTTCAAAATAGCTACTTAAACCAGTCCAAGCCATTTTCTAGGCTTGGACGGCTAACCAGAGTTCCACTACCAATTTGAGTTCAGAATCCTGTAGTAGTGGGTACTGCACATCAAAACGGGGAACCAAGGGGCAGAGACACTTATCTCAGCACCTTGTGTTAAGTTGTTTCATTTGCAGATATATTTACAGATATAGACAGGAATATATCTATAATGTGAAGTTATTTAATAGCAGAGAACATATTTGAAACTATAAGAAGGGTGAATATCCCCTCAAAACAAAAACCTTTATAGTGCAATTCTCTGCACACTACCAAAACACACAAAATAACAAACACACCACACACAGACAAAACAGCAAACTAAATAAAAATCAACCAACCCAAAACCTTGCAGATTGACAAAGTCTGTTTCCTCCCAATTGCTAGTACAGGTTGTGCTCCTACCACAAATTGAAGTGTTGAAGAACCTGAGGCTTTAAAGCAAGTTATTGTTCAAGGATTATCTAAAGTCAGAAAATTGAGATCTGAGAGTGCTCAAAATACCTCAGTTGATGTGTAAACATTAAAAAAAGAAGAAAATTCCAGTGGACTGCAGAGGAACCACTTCAGAAAAGTAGTTCTGTGGACAGCCACGGTCACAGACCATCAACAAATATTCTCACCACAATAACATGTATGAGGAGAATTGCCTTCTCAATAAATGCAGCAACTTATTAGTTTCTTTTTTAACTACTGGGCACAGTAAAGCACAAATATTTGTAAAAAGGGATTGGAAATGGTGGTAGGAGTCAGCCTCCAGAGGGTGCACAGGGATTCTTGCCAAAAGGAAGCAGAGTCTTACTGATGAACAATAATAAAACACACCCCATACCTTCAACTTTGTACCCTGTGCTTCTGAAGATGCTCAAGAGCCAATATAGAGATGCAGTTAGGGAGCTATTTTGATCAGATTCAAGAAGAAATACAACCCACACAATTCAAAGGAAGCAGTAAATATAAGCAGCCTCCTGCTGTGCACATAAAATGTAAGAACTGTAGTTCAAGAAGACTTCAGCAAGTTAGAAAACAAAAGGAGAAAAATGTTTGTACAAGGAAGGAAATGCTCAGGTCAAATGGCATAAGGTAGTAAAAATCAAGACTGATTGCACTGAAATATTCACTTTTTTCCCCAGGTGGTGTTTCCCATACAACCTACAGCTGAAAAGACAACAGAGATATTTTCAGAAGCCTGTACTGAGAAGATGCCAGAGTACTAAAATATTGCATAAGGACTGATAAGCCCAGTATTACAAGTGTACTAAGATTTAAAGAACTCCCAAAAATCCGCATTTATTTTTATTTTTTACCAAGCCTAAATATTTGCACTGCATATTTATTAAATGTCAGTGATAACATTCAACATTGCAAACTCCTTTCCAATGGAACAATCAACACACCAAAACAATTCTCTACTTTTCTTACCAGATGCCAGCAGATTGAAGTGCCTTAGATAAACTGCCACAAGGTTGGCAGGCCTTGCTGAGAGGAGCTTATTTAGAAAATTCTATTTTAAAAACAGCCTTTTTCAAACTTTAGGGTGTACTGCTCTGGAAGAGGGCAAAAAAACTGTGGGAAGAACAGTCAGGAGACATAAGCAATCCTTCCTTATCCAAAACAGCTTAACTATGGCACGGGTTAACAGAGGAGAGGAGGGGCATAGCGGAGTGTGAATGGGAAGATTCACTCAGGAGCAGAGCATGGGACAAAATAGCCCCAGAGGAATGGCAGATATTTGAGATTAGCCTGAAGTAGCTTCTTTCGTCCATATGAGATGTCTCCAAATTCTGCAAAGGCTGAGTATGAAAGGCATAGCTGTGGACCAGCTCCTGTTGCTATAGATTACACTGGACCCTCATGTCTTTCAGGCAATAGATACACATAACACATGTGTCAAACGTGTTAAAGCAGCCAGGGCAGACGTGTTGGTAAAGCCACACTGGTCAGCATAACAAGCCACATCAGTTAGGCAATTCAGCATTCCCGAGGAAAAGCCATCTTCAGCCTCCTTTCTTGCACCACACATTTCAGGCAGCATTTCAAAAGACAGCCTTGAACCGGCATCCACCCAAATGTAGCAAGCTAAGGACAAGTTAAGACCAGCACCAGATTTACATTACGTTTTTCTGTCTCACACGTTGAACAACCTGTCCACAACTCTGTCATTTCATAAATTCCATCCCCGTCTCCTTCACTCCACCAATAAAAACCATCTCAGCTATTTACCTCCTGCCATTCATCGTCATGCTGCCCTCCAAGCACGCCCCCACTTCAGCAAGCAAAGCTGCCCCACCTTAACGCTTCCCCCGCCAAGCTCACACACCCTGTCTGCCCTGTTCATCTGCTCCTTCCACAGCACTTACTGTTAATTACCTGTTGCACCTTGCAGCCAGCCCTCATTTCGGCTGCAAGAACCAGTCTATTAGCATCACCCTCCACCTTTATTGCTTATTCCACCAGATCAGTCTCTCCGGTAAAGCTCAGATGAGTCATTCCATATTTAAAGGAATATGTTCAGTAATTCCACACAGAGATTAAAAACTGAACAGGGAGAAGAGGAAGAATCAAACAAGCTGCTCTGTATATTTGCCTCCACAAAACCTAAAACAGTTCTTAGAGAAAAGGTGGTGAGAGGGAAGGACAGACTTTGAACACCAGTTTGAAAAACTGGCTGAACAGGATTTTGGTCATGTAGCTGAGAGTACAAAGAGACTGAAGAGACATGTTTTGCCAGCAGCAAAGCTGGATGAAAGCCAGGACAAGCTGCTGTGTTTTTTGCAAATGAATCCCAAGGGACTAAAATAACAGGCCACTTCGTGTTGCCTTAAATATAGCTGAACAAAGATGTGGATCTTAGAGAAACAAGAAGATTCTTCATTAAGCTTTTTCTACAGTTATGATGCACGGAACACTAAAATAAACATCTGTCTATTTAGATATTCTCATTTGCCTTACTAAAAATAGCCCTCATCCTTGAGAAAGGCCACTGCATCTGCGCTGTATCTGTGCCTGGCATGGTAATGAAATACTGAGATAATTCGGTCACAGAATGCACCCATGCTGTCAAACAGAACCATTTCTAAAACACCAAGGTACTCTGGGGATTTCTCTCTTTAAATCACCTCTGAGAAATAGCAGAAAATTCAGCTGCCTCTTACTCATCAGATTTCCAGCAGCTGCTAGTGAGTCTTTAAAACAGGATCCTTTCCTTTAGTCATGCACAAAATTTCTGTTTTGCTTCTTTTGGCCCTACTGAACCATTACAGCTAAAACAAGACTAAATCATTCAGAGGTTCAGAATTAAAGGCATCCTTGCAGTTTAACCAGGTCTGGGATGCCATGCTAAAGTATAACATAAAAATCCAGAAAACAGCTTAGCTTGTAGTCCACACTTAGGCTAAATGTGAATCTATTTTCAAGTAAAAAGATGAGTTACTGTATTTATCAATCTTTTTTGCACTAAGAATGGTCCTCCCAGTGCAGGATCTGGTTTCAAATCAGTAGTATCAACAGGATGTTACTAAACTGACTAAAGTTTACTATTTGGTGATTGCAGATGAATACATGGTCTACTTTTTGCCAGATCAGCATACCAAAAAGTGCTTATTTTCACTTCCATGCCATCTTTATACTTGGGTAGGGGAATAGACGGCATCAGGTCCAGTCAGAATTGGAGCCATGAGACAGAGAGATGGTATTTGATTTGGCTTAAAGCCTGTCAAAAGACTTTGGATAGAAACCTGTTCTATCATTCTAGATCAGTGTTTTGCAAAAAGAACCTAAGTAAAAGAAAACAAAAGCCACCAAAACAAACAAACCCTACACACTAAAATATTTTCAGGAGTGATAGCTTTTGGTCATTATTAAAAGGAAAACTTTCAGAAGAAATGTTATTTTGTCTCACTTAGGCCCATGCATTCTGATATATTCCCCTGAGCTTAAAAACCCCTCATATTACTAAAGTGAAACTGAAAATAAGACTCCACAGATCTGTAAAGTACCCTGAGATGAAAAAGTTTTATCTGAGGCACATAAATGTGTGCTGCTTACATCTCCTTTGCGCAAACCTATGACTAACGCCATATTGTTTATAACTATGGATGTTTTCCAGTCTTACCTGTATTTAAAAAAAAAAAAAAATCATGACTTATTGGACATTATTGCAATTCACAACATTAGAGCTTTAGACTCTCTTTTAGGCCTTTGGTGTGAGTCATTCTCTGCTTGTAGCATAGTCCATATAACAATGATCAGTGTTTTTTCAGCTAAGAGCAGAATGGAAAACAAAGGGCAGCCTTCAAAAGGGTTTCTCTGAAGGTTTTCTACTCTGAGGTCTGTTTCAACAGGCAAAAGTACTGCAGTTGTTGCCTCAAAACCTGACTTTATGCTAAGTCCTCTACAATTTATTGCCAGAGAACACCCAAACCCAATTATACAGTCACAGGTGTGGTTCCTGAAAGAAGATCTCCAGGAGCTGAACAATGAAAGAGGCTGCTGAGAGAAGCTGCAGATCCTTCACTGTTGGAGATACTCAAGACTCAAGTGGACATGGTCTTTGGCAGCCTGCTCAAGTGCCCCTGCTTTCAGGGCTTGGGCTAGACAACATCTGTATGTGCCTTCCAGCCTCAGCTGTTGTGTGACTCTCGGCTCTCTGGATTCTGTTTTGCCTACTCTGCAGCCCCACTAAAGGTCAGGACACCGATGCCACCATGGTGTGTACATGGTGGGTGGGGGGTGTTTGGGAAAGGACATGTTTTCTGGGATGGGGGCAAGTGAAGGAGATCAAGAGTTGGGATGCAGCCAAATCTCATTAAAAACCTGTGTGCTACAAAAACAAAAGCAATATTGGAGCACCACTGAAAAACAACCTTCAACAGCCCTGAAGTTTGTCTGAAGACTTAAAGGGTCTAATACAGCATGAGAAAACTCAAGAGTAACAAGCCATGGCTTTTTATACAGAGCTTGCACGTGCACAAAACATACCATGACATGTCAGCCTAGGGAAATATTTTCACTTGGACTTTGTGCCTCAGTTCCTACACTCATGAAGGTTTCACATTTATTTACAATACTCTCCATGGGCAGTTTTCTGCTCCTTCACTCTTCAAACCCTGGTGATAATGTCAGCCTTATCCATGCAATGGAGGAATTTAAAGCATGTCAATACTACTGGGAGGTGCACAGACTGCATTTCAGCACTATTTACAAGTATGATAACCTTTTATTGTGCTGGGTAACTTTTTAAACAGAGAATCCTATAGTAAGCCCTTGCCTCTGTTCATCTGTTAACTGATATTCCACATGGCTGATAATGGATACATAGTGACCTTGTACTGAAATTGCTGTATGGAAAAAAAAGAAAAAAGTATAAGCTCCAGTGAAGCCACAAGCTACAAATAATTTCTTTTCCCCTTCTAGCTGAATAGGCAAAAAATTACTGTATTTAGATAACATTCAGACATAAACATGAAAAAGAAATTGCCTTTTGGTTTTATTTCTTTGCAGGGCAAACATGCAGGAGATGACAGAGGCAGCCCAAGTCCATTCACTAGAAATGTTCAAAAATAATATCGCCAGCTGATTTCTCCTATTAGGAAGAAGGCAATTATTTGCTCTACTGAACACTAATGCCCGAGATTATTTAGTGACTGCAGTCTAGGCTGGACAAAAGCATGGGTTTCATTTCCAGCTTGCCAGAGAATCCAATTTTTGCTGAATATGACCAGTCAAGTTACAGATCACCTTATGCCTCTTGATGGCCTATAAACTGCATTAAATAACAGAATGAGCAATCAGTCACAAAGGTCACCATAAATGTACTCAAGAGAGACACCCAAAACCAGTTAAGAGTTTCCATCCGTCTTTGGAATTTGCAAGTGTAAGAGCAAGTTTGCCCTACTAAGTCTCAAGGAGAGGCAGGATGTGGCACTGAGCTTCAAGCACTGTAGACTGTGTTGTCCCCAAGCACATTATGCTGCTTCTTACTACCTGTTAGTCTGCTGGCACTTTGTATTCCTTCCTGAACAGAGGTCCAGACCAGGTACTGCACTCCTGCTGCTTCTCTAGCTGTTCCAAAGCAGTTTCCTCCACTCCAGCTGCTCATGTAGACAAACTCCTGCTGTTGCCTCTCTCATAGAACAAAACAAATCTTTTTGCACCCATGGCATGAGACAAAGGTGACAGCAGCATCTCAGCTATCCTATGCCTGGAGTTCTGCCATGAAATTCCAATCAGAAAACTTCAAAAGCAGTAGTAGTTGAAGAACACAGAATTGTATTTTTAAATGTATTTCTGATATTCACTTTTATTTTTTACTTTGTTGGGAAGCTGGAGTTACAGGAAATAATACCGCCTTGTCCTCCTCCTTCTTGTCATCTTACAGGTCACCACAAGTCTCTCAAGACAGAAAGGCACACAGCCTACAGACACTTCTTATAATTGCTGCAAGACTTCAAGGGAGAAAAATGGAAGGTATTCTTCAAGTTTCCACTTCTTCAATCCTTCCACTCAACAAAACAGAGTAAAGTCCTTTCAAATTCATTATACTCCTTCAGAATTAACAGAGGGATCGGAAACTTTAAACTTAGATGGTGAGAGTAGCCTACAGCTAATTTCCTGCATAAAAATAGGTTTGTTTAGCATTGTTCAGCAACAGGTAGAACATGAAATACAGAAACAGGGCAACAATTGCCATGGTTTGTCTGTCCAGTGACAGTCTGTGGAGCATAGAAAACAGACCATCATGACTCAGGGCTGTGATAAACTGCCTTAAAGATGAAACTGCCACATTATTTCTTTCTGTGGCTCATTTTAATTGGGACTGGGTCTTTGTGCGACAAAGTAAACAATAGCTAACTAAATGCTTTAATTCTTCCTAGGAAAGAATGCAAACATCTAACCTTCTGCCATGACAAAGATCTGTCCAAGCCATGCCACTTGAGCATTTTATGACCATTTTTGATTAATTATTTCTTAGATGGAAGTTTGCAACACCAGATTATTTGCATGCTTTCCAGCTATGGTATCTACAGCATCTAATTCAGGTAATGCATTAAGCATAAAAGGCAAGACCATGGCTCAGGCCATCTGAATGTCACAGCAATCAGGTCACAGGCTTTTATCTTCAAAAGCACAACCTGTTTTAATAAGAGAGTGTTGAAATATGCAGAGTACTCCACAAATAAGCTACTTGAAGTTAGCCTTGTCTAAGATAAAGCACCCCAGTCCAGCAACATAAGAATTTCAGAGTTTGTGGACTTACTTTACTACTACACTGTATGTCAGGAAACTGCTAAAAAAAGAAACACTGAGATAAACATTTTTCTCTTCAAATTAATTTGTGTGAAAGAAGCCATAGCTATCAAAAACCAACAAAATAATGCAAAAATATGCATGTCTTGCAAAACATTTTATCATTTGTTAGCAGAGACTATTCATGAGTCTGAATTTAAGCGAAAAGAAAATCCTGAATACTACTAATACAAAAAAAAATCCCTACTCTGTCAACCTTTTACCTACATTTCAAGCGGGATTACAATGGTGCCTCACTCCTCACAGGCTGCTTGCTATCAGCTAAACTCACAGAGCAAGTCATTACAGCCTGAAAGACAAGGTTGAACATACTTTCCAAACCCTAGGTTTTTAATTAATGCCATGACTGCAATATTTCCCAAAGTCTTGATATAAGCACAAGCTCTCTCTCAGTGTTCTATACCTCCCCCCACTCCCACTTACCTCTGTTTCAAGGACAAACTTTCATTAGCAATGTGATCTTTAGCACTGGCTCTATTGACTGTAATGCTTGGTACTGCTCTATTTACTCAACACTACCTCATTGTTTGTAGTGCAAGCTTAACCAGTTGTAGGAGAATAGCCAATGCCCGCAAAATTAAAGCTTTTTTCCCTAGTAGATTGTTTCTCAAGTTGTTTTTGTAGTAATACGCAGGGAAAGTAAGAAGATGAGGCAACATCAAAAGAATGAAGAGACACCTATCATCCACAATCCAGTTTCCTGCACGATTTTCTCATACTGCTGCCTCTCCATTAAACTTACACTGTAAGAATATCATAGGCATGGACTTCCCTGAATAACAGCCTTGAGATCCATAAAGTCTCTTTGTTTATATAAGAATCCAAGTGATCAAACCCTTACAAATATCAGCAAAAGAAAGTCAAACTTTCTTAAATGGACTCTGCTTT
Source organism: Origma solitaria (assembly GCA_013397895.1). Lineage (NCBI taxonomy): Eukaryota > Metazoa > Chordata > Aves > Passeriformes > Acanthizidae > Origma > Origma solitaria. The sequence goes on from VZRL01000950.1 coordinate 4,973,758, forward strand.
GCTTCCTAAATGGGGGAGTGTTCCCTTTCTTGTACAAACATGCTTTCACAAATACATAAGGGACAAGTGGAATTAGATCCCTAAATCAGTGTGCCTTCAATCTCTCAAACTTTCAAGTCACAGATTAGGGCAAGCATCAAGAATTGGTTATGACTGATATAAGGAAAAATGAGAGTGAGAAATTAGAGATATGATTTTAGCAGTTCACAACTGAGTAAGATCAAAACCTACACTTGGCCTTCCAAGGGATTCAGACTTCCCCAACACAGAACAAGGACATTAATGGTGACCCTATTTAGATGTTGCTGCCTCTTACAGAACTACATTCTCCCTTTCAAGTAACTCATTGTTTCCAAAGCAAGTTCGTTGTGACTGAAAAACTTGACATGAGTTTGTCTGAATGTGAAGCAAATCACAGCTTCTTGTGATCAAATCTTAGCATGAGACTTATAGAGAAAAGGTGTTGATTTATATTTTCTTTTGTTTCATTAACCACACCAGAACAGCAGTTTTCTTCTGCACTTCTTATTTACAGGATGCCACTTCACATGCTTTACAATAAGCCAGTCCATCCTATGTAAGTTTAATTCTTTTGTAAGAAATACATTGAGACACTTAAGTTATCAATCAAGCAAAGAGCAAAAGTGTCACAGTCTTATTCTTCTGACAACTATGTATTTCCAGTTCTATATCTCATGATCCCACTCCAATCGAAGGGTATTTGATTCAAAAGGTTTGGTGTGTTATACACTGTCTTGTGTATTTCTTAAGATGCAAAGGAAACTTAAATTAACTGTCAGCTACAATAAGACGTAGTTACAGAGCAAAACTTCCACAGGGTTTTTTTCGCTTTTATTTTTCAAGTTGCATTACTACAGTTCTACTCCCCTCTTAGTGCAATTCACTGCAACATACTTACTTATCAGGAAAGTAAACATCTTTAGAGAAATTAACACAGAATTAATTTCACACACTGCCAATGTCTGCACAGCTCATTATAATGTTAAAGCACGTGCTTATAATTCTCTAGAATAAGAGCCAGAGAATGGAAACCCCACTAATTAAGTTTTGATTTGAATTCAGTAAGAATGATAACACAATTCAGAGGCTGTCCAAGAGCTCTAGTAACAGAACCTACCAATTTAAGCAAACAGGTGTCCAAAACCATCCCAGGAGCCAAGTTTTTGCAAAAAGGAATACAACTGTTTCTTAACCTTAAGTTTCTAACCAACATTTTAATGCTAAAAAAAAATCCCTTTCTCAGTACTTTTTGCCACACTCTGTCCACTGCAGCTCTACATGGAAAGGTAGCCGGAGGAAAGAGAAACTAAAATATTTTGAAATGGAAGTTTGGGGGAAGTGGGAGAGTTGGTTTTAGTTGTTTTGGTTTGTCATTCATCACAAAGTGTGAACATTTGAATTTCAATTTCCAGTATCTTTTGCATAATATTTCTGCCATAACTTACATCTACCTTCAAATTCTGCGGATTTAATAAATGAGGGACAAATTACTAAAGCACCTGTTAATGAACAAAGCAAGAACAGAGTCTATTGTATAGAAGCATGCTGGAGTAAGTTGTCAACAGTGTAGAGAACATCACACAGATTTATTAGAGCAAAGGACTGAAATGTGGTTTGTAGGACAAACATGACTTCTGACTCAGTACTCTCTTAGGACACATCAAATTGTTTTTCAGAGTATCAGTATTTCCCCTCTTATATTGGAATAAGGTAGTAGCCAACAGAAATGGATCATGCAGGAAAACAACATGATATCTCTGCAGGTTTTTTGCAAAGCAGCAACTATTATGAAGAAAAAAGCTTTTCCAGAGCAGATAGGAGATGGCAAAGACATGAATGTGAGGGAGAGTTACTGTTTATGTTTCTAATTAAGAGACACAAAATTTCCAATTTTAACCATAGAAATTATAAAATGAGACAGGACTGTGACATGATGCTGCTAAAAAAATTAATATTCAGTCAACATTTTTAGTTTTGGCCACAACACTGCTTTACTAGCAGTATCAATTCTAGCATCAGTGCATCAGTCTGGAACCCAACTGCTCAGCAAGGTGCTGCAACACATTGACAGAGACCTTGCCCTCATTTGGCAGCACTCAGCTACCCAAGAACATTTGCATATAACTTAAGAGTGTTGGTTTATGAAAAAGGAAGGGAAAAAAATCAAGTAAACCAACACACAGATTGAGGAAGTGTGCAACCCTTTCAAAATGCTACCAGAGGAAGCAGAAAACAGCACAGGTTTGCAGACAATGCAGAGTATCCAAGCACCTTTCTAAGCTGCTTCCATGTTAACAGCAAGAACAGATAGAAGTGCTGCACATATAATTACTGTCAAAATAGTAGAATACAAATCACAGACTCATTTAGGTAGGAAAAGAACTTCAAGATCATTGAGTCCTACCATTAACCTAATAGTGTCAAGTTGAACACTAAACCATGTCCCTAAGTGCCACATCTACACATTAAAATCCTTTATAGTTCATTTATTCCTCAGTCACTTTGGAAAACCCTGACAATTATTCATTAACATGTTTCTAGTGATTTTTTCAGTAGCTACTTAGAGAAAATTAGAGGAAAGAAGTTCAAAGTCTCTGAGGATCATGCCATCCACCAATATTTGTATTAAAATGTTTCTATCCTCTGTTTTGCTGTCTTTCAATGACTTTAAAAAAGAAGCTGCAAGAACAATTTCAAGACAAATTCAAGTATTCAGATACAATATTATAGCTGTGGGAACATCCAAAAGTGTTAGTGACACAGTTTTCAAACACAGCACATCACTCCCTGTGAAGACAGGCACCGCAAGCTATTCTCTAAGGTCACAGTAAAGTTTATTTGTCCATATATGTTAATCCACCCAGACTTGGTAATTTAATGTTACTGTTCAACTTCACCAGGAGAAGTAGCAACATCTGCTATCATAAAAAAAGTCTACTCAGACTCATCCTCAAACCACTGGGCCAAATTATTCACTCCTCATGAATACTGGCACTTCCAGTTTTAAGAGAAGATGGCCCAGATAGCCAAGACTAGCGTATTTTTATACCTATAAGGAAAAGAATGTGCAGCTTTCTTTATCTTTATCTAATTCTCTGCTTATTCTCAAGTGAAATATACCTAAATACTGGAACAAAGCAAGGGAACCTTCCTATTTCCTATAGGGAATACTTGAGGAATTCAGATAAAAGTTTTGCAGCCTTTGCAGAAGTTAAGGTCTCTGCTTTCCCACACAACCTAACAGAACATAAATGTTGCCAATGACAAATGGATCTACATGATCCACATATGTATATTTCTGTATACCTATATATATAATATACATAACAGAGGAACTCTTTGTGCTAGCAAGTCTTTTCTGGGTTTTTTTGAGGGAACAGATTTGAATGTTTCAATAATAATGTAGTGGGCTACAGAGCTGGGTAGCACTGAGGATTTGCAAAGGGAAAAATAGTTTACCTATACTATCAGCAACAGAATTACAACTAAGGCTCTGGAACAAGACTTCGACATAGCTAAAAAAAAAAATCCATACTGCAACATCCTACAGCTACAGGAAGCATTAGCACATCCTTAATTCTCCACACTAAACACTGATGATATTCCAGTATTAAGTATGCCACATAATTTAACCAATGCTCATCTAATTTTATCAGTGAAAATAGGGAGCTATTAGCTGTTAACAGATGTAAAAACTCCACATAAGGCAACACACATACAGGACCTGTTCCTGTAAGAGCAGGAATCCAGCACTTATCTGCCCTGACAACCTGAAAGCCCTTGTGTCTGTCAGGAAATCCTCATCTCTCACTGCTGATGCCAAACCAAGGCCACAGTTTCACATAAACTGTTCAGTGCCCTACCTGTCTTAAAATGTTACCCTCCCTTCACCCACACCTTAGTGCTACGGCTGCCCTCAGGAAAACTTCCTAATCTGCCACATGAGCATCAGACACAACCACTCCAAACTGGAACTGGCTTCAACTCAGAACAGTGCCCTGCTCCAGTTCAATTTGCAGCCCCAAAAACTTCTGTATTGGCAGAATACACGTGAGGGAGGTCCATGTAGCAGCGCCTGCCTAAGCGAAAGGTGCTGCTGAGGTTTTCATCCAACGGCAGCTTGAGCACAGAAATAGCCTCAGCTGGTATCGCCATCAAACATGTTGGATCATGAAAACACCACCAAAGGGTGTAGTTTCACAGGACGTGAGCTTGGACAGCAAAGCAGTTTAGAAGATCTCACCCCACCTGCTCATTTCAGTGATCCTGTTTACAGCACAGCTTCACAAAGGGTTTTACTGACACAACAAAAAGATGGCAAAGTCTGGCGTAGGGGCAGGAGGGAAGCTGGTTTCACTGCTGAAGCCAAATCTTGTGAAATGACACGCTAAGTATTTGTTGTGGAAAGAACAGCCTGTCTAGTAACACTCTCCAAAGGTTTGCCAAACACCTGCTCCAAAACGTCAGAACTCAGACACAGCAAATACTGCAAACAACAAACTCTGTTAGGAGTTTTATGGAAGTGATGCAGTCACCAAATAATCTGAAGTTGGAAGACCAACCATAAGACTCCAAAAAAACCCCAAAAATCCCTGCATTTTCAGGATTTTTCTGCAGTTTGAAGACTGAGAAGTATATTAAAAACAAATTAAAAAAATAATTTATCCAAAATGAAGGTGTGACAGCTGGCTAAGGAGCCAAGAAAATTTTCTGCTAGCACTCTGTGAAGAAGCTGCAGAACAAGTTTCTCTTAAAAAAAAGGTTGTAACCAGTTTATCAGGTTTGAAGAATTCACGGGTTCTTCCGCCTCTCCCCCCATCCCATTTGTTTCCAAATGCTCATTTAACCAGCTTGTTTCTTGCTGAATTTGCTGAAAATAAATTGCACCTGCAGCTCAGATGGATGATCAATAGGCATCCAAACTTGCTTGGGGGAACTGGCAATTTGCTATCACCTGATAAAGTGGCAGCCTCTCAGTATTTTCAATTTGAGCATTATTTACAGGAGTGGGGGGAAAAAAAGGCCCAACTTTGTCTTTCTCTATTTGAGAATAGGAAACAAAATATTCACTGATGTGTTTGATTCAATATACTCAATCAGCAAGACTATGGCAGTCTTTTAAACAAACTTTCAATACTTAAATGTGAATCCATAGATTAAATTTGACTGCTCTGAATAGGTCCAAAAGCAAAGCCAGGTCTCACATGAGAATCTCTCCCCTTTTTATGTATATCATTCAAAGAAAGAAGGTAATTACAACTAAATACTGCAGACAGTTCTTCAAAATTACTAGTCCTTCTTAGACTTATCCTTTGTCAAGAAGACATGCAAATATTGCGTTGCAAAAAGAAGGTAACATGTCTTAAGGCAAGTCATGCTGATTCAGCCAGGTTTTCTGTATGGAAAGGATTAAGAAATCCACACTACTTTCAACTTCAGATGGGATGTTTAACTTAGAACCCCCCGTGGCTACAATCAGAGAAGCACATGAGGATGTCAGCTTTTTGATGACAGAGTAATGGGGCTGAGAAAAAGGCAAAGTTCATTTTGGTTTTGCTCTTTAAAAGTAAGGTTCCATTACTGCAAGGTTTCAGAGAGCAACCTGAAAATAATTGCACTCCTTTAAAAGCTTGGAAACTGGGACACTATAAAGCTACAGCAGTTAACTAGAAAAATACAAATAACATGCTAAATAAGCCAGTCCTGTGATTTGAGGATCTGAACAATGAAACCTGGCAAGAATGTTCCAGTAATGCAGGAAGAAAACTATTCCCCTTGGTAAGTGGTGTAGCTGATGCATGTTTAGAGGCTTAGATCACGGACTCAAGACAGTTCCAAATACACACTTGAACAAGACATCTCCCCCTTACTTCGTTAAATAAAAATCCTCACATTTTTTTGCTCAGTAGCATTCTACAACATCTCAGTTAGCAGCTGTGAGTTCACCATTTCTGATCCCACATCAGAGATAAGATACTAATGCCATTTTGAACTAAATACATCAAGCAGGCTGCTCCCAAAGGGCACACATTTTATGACTCCAGGTAACTATTTCCCTGACACTTGTACATACATCCCCCCCGCCCCCACAAAAGGAAAACACAACATTGCACATCACCTATCAGAAAATACAGATAGTATTAACTGCAGTAATACCTATGGAATCAAATGCTTGTTACCCTGAACAAGCACAGTATTAAAAAACTTGCAACAAAACATATAGAATGTACACTGCAGCAAACAGCTTGGTTATTTGGGGGCATTGTGCTTCAGAACCTTACCTTGTAAAATTACAGCAACCAAAACTTACTGATAAGAAACCCTGTTTTAGAATATTTCTTAAGACAAACTCAAGTAGTAAGCTGTGCAAGATGCAACATCTTAAGAATACGAAGTAAAGTTGAAATGATGCTTCATTTGTTGAAGTGCCTGATTAAAAGCAGAGTAAAGATTTGACCACAGATTACAGGCCTTTGGTAGACCCCATCATTGCTGGAAAGTGAACTACACAATAGGAGACTTTCTGTGGTCAGGGAAACAACTCCAGACCCACAGTAGATGATCTACTGTTTACCAGCTACAAATCACTGATTCAGAACCACCAAATGTTTGAAGTTGAAAGAGGCCTCTGAAGCATGGATAAAAGTTACAATGGATTTGTGCTCAGTGATTCTCACTTCCCTCTACATGTAGAGACTAGGAACCCAAGGCAAAAGCCAGAAGCAGGCACCGAAGCTTTCATTTACATTATTGAGATATGTGCAAAAGTGAGCAATTTTCAGCTGCATCATCAATTTTCTGCCACAATCCAGGCAGGGTGTGGAAAGCTAATTTCGCATACTCTGTAACATTATCTCAAATCAATGTACAAGCCTACTTCCTTTTCCTTCTCCTTTTCAAATAACCGCCTCACCTACCTGTGCTTTTGCTAATCAAAATGCTTAACTGAGAAAGAAAAAAAACCCCTGTATGTGTTGTCACATACCTGACTCATCCTTAAAACACATGATGCAATTAAAATATTCAGTAGATTTGTCTTCAAAAATGCAGAAAAGGATCTACTATTAAAGACTATAGTTTAGCTTTTTGCCACCACTGCAAGTGGGAAGTTGAATTAATTCTCTTCTAATTCCCACAGGAGTCAGGACACAGAGGGGAAGGTAGAAGAGTTTAGGTAAGGTGTGTTCCAAAAGACTTAGGATGGAACTGACCACATCACAACTGGCATCCAACAATTAACAGCAAAATCATTATTTAGTTGCATAGATATGCAAACAAAAAGGAAAAAAATTGTTGTTTTTCAAGAGTCTCTACCCACCTACACACAAAGGTAGTATTTCTTTTTATTTGCTAAAGCAGACCCACCTACGGTGCAATTTACGGCAATAAGATACAATCTCTCATAAAGTATTGAGTATAATTAAAGTGTGTCTGTTATAAAGGTAAACAGAGTGTACTAGGCTAAGCTGTTCCAGATGTCTTTAGTGCAAGATCTGGGACAAGATCAAACCTGCAGCTGCACATTTTCTCAGGGGTTATTATGGAGCTTTAAAAAAAAAAAAAAAAAAGGAAAGGAAAGAAAGAAAATCACCTCTTGGATCCTGGACTCTAGCAAAACAAATGCAACTAGAACAAATGCAACTAGAACAAATGCACTCCAGCCAATGCTGACAGATCTTAAACCACAGAGAAGTTACATTTTCAAAGATACTCACTCCAGAGTGTAGTGTTAACCATGTAGTATCAAAGAGGGTTAGGACCAAGTCTGCCAAGTTATCTGTGTCACCAGAAGTTACAGCAACACAAACCTGTTCTACTGCCTAAGCAAGTTTCTTGCTGAAACACACCTACGAATGATTCAGACAAGGTGTGGAAAGCCAGGTTTATATGTTACACAAAAATGCACTATTGTATTTTTCCATTCAAGCACATTTCATGTATAGCAAGCAAACTTTTGGGAACTGCATTATGTATACACTATTTGCACTGATTTTTTTTAAGTAACTTAAATCCTCTTGAGATGTAAGTATCATACAAACTTATAGATTTACTGTCTCAGTGTCATATGAAATAAGCCAAAGAGCAAAACTACAGAAATCAGAAAAAATTCAAATCATAATCCACTAATTAGGCTCATCTGGAAAAGAATGATACACAAGCGTATCTGATGTGACATGAAAGATTTTGAAGATTTCAGCTGACTTTAAGAATAACAAATGAGAAAAAGTTTTTTAATATCCATTAGAGCAGTGAACCTGTAGATTAAAACATACCAAGTAAAGTTTGAAAGTGATTAGCACTGCTTTATTAAGCAGTATTCTTATGGGCCTACTCTTTTAAGGCTTAAGTGAAACTTGGAATAAAAGTAGACCCATCAAAACAACTAGAAGTGAGATCTTCCAAGGATTTACAGCATCAACCCAAATACTCTGGTATTGTACATAGCTGTTTCAGAATTATGGTGGTCCCATTTCAAATGGTTCAGATCTCTTTTGGGTTAGTTTAAAAACAAGCATGAAAACTTGCTAGTGATTTCAAAGCGAGAGGCAAAATTAAAGTGTATTTTCTTTCTCAAATCCCTTAAATCTCATTCACAGGCTTCACCCTGAAGAGCCCCTGCTCCCAAAAGCAGCACCTCACCTGTTGAAGAACCCGGTCCAGTGGTTCAGCTTTGCCCAGTCCCTCTGGTGTTAAGCCACTGACTTCTCGACACTGGTCACTTAAGTCCAAGTTGTCTGCTTTCACCAGGGATTTGTGTAGTGTCCCTACCTAAAAACATTTAAGAAATTACGGACAAAAGTGAGGAACAATCGAATTAGCTCTTTGTAACAATGTGTTGAGACTGCAGAAAAATCAGAAAGGCGCAGTATCACCTCCCGATAAACGCCAGGAGAAAACGCATTTGTCTATTTCACAAATCGAAACCTTTGGCCGCGGTTTCTCTCCCTCCCACCCAGGAGAGCCACGCTCTCTGCTTCGGATTATCTGAGCCCATTTTCATGGGAGGCTTTTTGCAGTTAGCACCAACTTTTGTAGGAGCTGTTAACTGCAAAGGAAAGATCACTTAATATTAAGGCAGTTTCATGAATTCACTAATGAAATTCATAGTCCTGTTGGTTTTATCAAAGCCCTTATTATTATTATATTATTTATGATAGGGCTTTTGGGGAGAAAAAAAATTCGAGAAGACTTTTAGGTTGGCCTAAAAATTAAAAGAAGTCAATATTCTCTTAGAGGTTATCCAAACATTGGTGAAACAAACAAAACCAGGCCCAAAGGGTCCAACGGTGACCGTGAGTTGGCTCCCAGGGAAGCGAGCACGTTCGGAGCCACCCGGGGCAGCTTTTTGTTTTAAAGCTTCGAAAGTCCGTAGACATCCTCGAAGCTACACATGATTTAAGGCGGACGGGGCAGTGGAGTGTGGAAGCGGCCAAACTTTCTTTAAAAGTTACTTCTTCCCTCAAGACGGAACCAAAAGGAGCTTCCCGAGCGAGCGCCCGGGGCAGGGAATGCCCCCCGGGCACGGGCCCCGCGCCCTCCCTCCCTCGGTGCATTTGTGAAATGAACAAACGGCTCCGGGCAGGCGGCGAGCGGCGCGGAGAGCCTGCTCGCCCCGCGCCGGGGAACGCGCCCTCGCCCCGGATATCGAAGCCATACCTTCTTGCTGTGTAGATCCACAACTTGCCACACCAAGAGAATTAGTTCCCTCTCATCCGAACCCAGTTTAGCCCCATATGCACCAGCTGTTGCCCCAAACAACACCACCAAAGAGTCACTGTGCGAAGCCGTCATGACCACAGGGGGAAATAACTACAATCAAAAGCAGAGGTCAAAAAAAAAGGAGAGAGAGAAAGAAAAAGAGAAAAAGAAAGACACGCTAACAAACAAAAAAAGAACAAAAAAAATCCCACAAGGCTCACCCCCTACCTCCAAGTAATCAAAGGGAAAATGAGCGAACGAGGAGTCACAACATAAAGAGGAGAGAAAGAGCTATTTAGGAGGTTGGGTGTTTGAGAAAAAA